>VYZQ01066136.1:0-12855 GCA_013400655.1 Mystacornis crossleyi
ACGGGGGTCACCTCTTCAGTGGTTAGCACTTCTTCTCAAGTCTGGGTTTGTTTGTAATTGGATGTAAAAACCCGCAATCCAGAACTCAGGTTAATAGATTATTGAGTTATAAGCAAAAATAAATTTGTTGACATTGTAGAATTGGATAGTTTGGGCTTGAAAAGGCCTTGGAAGAACAACTTTGTGACCATTTTCCACCTTGTTAACTTAGAAGCACAATCTGTGTAGCTGTAACATAGATAAGAAATAATAAACATGTAAGTCTGAAGAAGAACAGCGTCTCTCGTGTTTTAATCCAGACTCTGAGTAAGAAGAACCAGATAAAAAACAAAACAAAACAAAACAAAATGAATCAGCAAAGTAGTCCACAAAATATTTTGTCAGTGAGCCTCACTGAAAACTGCAGCATCAGCATTTGTGAGCTTGATACTCAATGGACTTTGAGAGAGACGGAATGATGCTCAGGCTATGGCTGGTGTTAGTACATTTTGTCATATGGAAAAACATTCCCAGGTACTGGATCTCAATCCTTTGTCCTGCTAAACTGCTGAAACGGCTCCTGCCTGTCTTCATTTCAGACCAATCCTCTGGATGGTTCCCAGGCACTATTCAGGGCACGTCATGCATCAGGGGCAATTCCCAAATATTTTGGAATACTGTTTGGAAGTAGACAAAGTACCTGAGAGATTAAGAAAGTTTAATAGCCTGAGGGTGAGCTGTGTCTCGTCTCTTGGGAGACACTTCATGTCAGTGAATGGTCCCTATTGTATTCCATCTCCTGCTAGAGACATAGCCTTAGGCTTTAGGTTCCACCTGAAATGCCATCTCGCATGCTTCACTCTCCTAATCTCAGTCCTATGATTTCTCTTTGATCTGGTCATACTGGTTGTAGCTACAGCTGGAGACCAGTTTCCAGCTCGGATTAAAGCATTAGCTGAGCTACAATCATGTTTCCTCTGGCCTGTCAGGCATTTTTGCAGGTGGTATATCCTCTATGAGCCTCAGAACGACAGACTGAGTGGTAATAAAATTAGTCTTGTCACAGATGTAGGAGGTGACTCACAGGCCACAAAGAATAAGGCAACCAGTTTATGAAATCTGGGGCTTTTTTCAGATCCTGATGAAAAATAAAAATCGCATAAATTGGATATTTTTTCAGGAAGTTTTCTATATTTTCCAAGGGATTTCTCTGACATCAATTATTTTTGGCAAAGTGCCATTAAGGCATAAGGCCAGTGAAGTCCTGTGTGACTCTCTTCCAGCTTGTGGGAGGCTGTGGTGAAGCGTGGCTGCAGTATATGGGATTTCACTGTACTATTGTTCCAAAATAAACAGGTATAAACAAGCTGACTGCTCTAAATGTGGAAAGCCCTGTGGAAACAGTGATTGTCACAGCTTTTAGCACAATGTTGATTGATTCTTATCTGAAAGAAATTTACATTTTTCACAGAAGAGATTCTGGTCCCCTTGGCCCCTCGTTTCACAGTAGCTGAAGTGGCAGGCCTGCAAAGCTCAGCAGAAGAATTAGGGTTTAGGATTTCTGCGGTAAACTTGGGCTGAGATGGATACAAACTTTGTCTGCCCTCTTCTAAGTGATAATTTGATTGATGCTCTTACAGAAATGGTGTGCATCCATCTTCACCCTCTCCAGCTGCTGAAGCATCTGCTTAGGGGGCAACAAGTCACCTGGGTCAGCCACCTAGGGCTAGAGTTGGACCTTGGTAAATCAAAGGACTGTGGAAATAATGTTGGATTTGACTCCTGAATTTTTCAGACAAGACAGTCTATATGGATGCTAAAATGAAACAGATGAAAGCTGAGCTCTGGGGTAGATTAGAAAAAAGATAGTACAGAGCTTTGAAGAGCCTGAGGTTTGGCAGAGAGATCTGCAGTCAGTGGCTTGTCAGATGCCTTAGACATGCTTAAAGTTGGCTTTTGCTTTGACTAGAGACCCAGTGGCACAGTGGCACATTAGTCTTCAGCCTACCTTGTAAAGAAGGATCTTATAGAGTGTAGCTGGACAAACAGCAGACTTTGAACAGGACCTCCCATGGCATTAGATTTCAGTGGCACCATTTAGCAAAGCCACCCAAACAGACTGAGATGATTGAGAGGATATGCTCTTAAAAAACTCCCAAAACCAAGCCACAAAAACATGTTATGAAACAGTGGAATATTCCAAGATATTACAAGTAGAATATCTTGGGGAAAAAAAGGCTTTTGCAATTTTTACAGGGTTTTAAGGCTGGACCTATGACTTTCATCTAACATTCAGGTTTGTTTTCCTTTAAAGGCTACTAAAACTTGGCTACTAAAAACTCTGTGCTATCAGAGCATCCTGAAGGGAAAAGAACTGGTTAAAACCCAGCTGCATGAGAGATGACCTATCAGATGGAAAGAAAATGTGATTATATAGACAAGAAGGCAGTGTTGGGTATGTCACATGAGTGCAAAAAGCCATCAAATGTGTAAAGAGCAAACACCTACTCTTGCTGTACTATTAACATAAATAGGACTGAAACCACTCTCTTCTTATCTAAAATCATCTTTCAAAACAGGCCAGATACATGCCAATTGCTTGATTTCTTGAGGAAAGTCCCTGAACTCTACTGACTCCTGAACCATGCCCAAATGCAAGTTTGTCCAGGACAAAGTTGTGCCAGGGACCAAGTTATTAATTTAACAGTATAGAGCATTAATTCTCTACTGCTGGTCAATTTACTTCACTGAAGACAAGGAACCAGTATGTCTTACAGATATTTCAGGATTTTTCTCCTCAATACTACAAGCTGGCAAATATTCCAGTGCTTATCTTGCAAAGGTCTTCAGGATATGCTTAACATTAAAGCAGCAATCCCTCATATTAGGGTCCTGCCACCTATTCTCATACAACAGGGAAACTGTTATCTCGTGGCTCCTTACAAAACCACAACAAAAAGGAGCATAGTAAGTTTATATGAATATTTGTGTTGATTCTTACTGGCCAGCAGTAAAAGCTGTGGCTTGTGGGTTTTGTTAAAATAATTTTTGCAGACAATAATGGATAAAATTTTGTTCTTCCATGTCCTGTTTCGCCATGATAGGTCAGAAATAACTTTCTCACAATTTATTGAGTCAGTCCAGTCTTGAAAGAGTAACATTAGATCCATTCCCTTATAACTGTTTCAGTGAGTTTGTTTAGGGTTAAGGCTTATCAGTCTGTTCATTTAGCACTCACATTCTAAACTGACCTCAAAAGTATCCCCTAATGTTAGATTTTGTGCTTCACACTTCTACATTTTAAACTGTTCTCACATCCCACATTGTTACGCTTTCTCCCCTCAGGTAGCTCAGGAAAAGACCGATTTCTGAAAGTAAATTTCAAGGGTTGTTTTTCAGGTAATCCTTGAATTTGCAAAGTTTATAAACTATTTCCATGTACCATTTGTTCCCACAGTCCACTTCTCTATGCTATCAAAATTATTGTCCCCTTCTAACCCTTCTCTGGCACAAAAGTGTGTGCCAGGGTCCCACATGGGCTATCAAAGGGATAAGAGTAACAATGATGTAGCAAATAAGAGTAGAGGAAAGAGGAAGAACTGCCCCCCCCCAGCATTCCAGAAACTCTATTTTTAGTGAATGACTGAGGCACTTCTTTCTTGGAAGGAAAGATAACCCAGCATCAGCCTTGGAAGCATACAACAAGAGCAGGTGCCTTTTCACAGCTGTGACCATGAACAGTGACTGAAAGACTGCATGGAAATCGGTCATTTAGACACTTCAGGGAAGGAAATCAGATCTAGAAAAAATGTTATGTCTCCACTTGTGCAAATAGAATGCCTTATGCCCACTTAGAGCATTCAAGTGAAAGGTTAAGGTTGTGCAGTATTATGAAATAGTGCTACAGCATCACTCTGATGCAATTTAAACTCATCCCAAGTAATTAAATTCAACACTATATGCGTTATGTCCCATGGCTTTCACCCTCTGGTTGAGAAGGCATAAATCTGACATCAGCTTTGGTTTTAGTATCATTCGCTGTGACCAAAATCCCTTTGCATCATTGCACTTAATACAAGGTCCTACAAAAGAATGAAGTTCTCTGGAACACATTTTTTCCTATAAACCTGGATAGAGAAAACAGATTAAACTGCTTAAACACAGAATACAGAGCTTGACCTGTATGCTGATGAAAGCAGCTTTTTTCTCCTGTTTTACACAGAACATTGCCTTTTCTCTGCCCCTCCCCTTTCAGATCTTGTGCTGGGAAGTTTTAATCATGATGGCATTCATGGTCCGAGGCTGGTGCTTCTGCTGGGTACCAGGATATGGTCCAGGGCTCTGATCTTTGAAAAAAATTCCCTTAACCTGCTATGTAGACTATTCATCAACTCCATGACATGACAAAGATGTACCAAGTCTCCTTTCCTTTACAGTACCCAGTTTAAAAACTTCCTTGGATGTAAATATGTCATGATATTTCACCACCAAACCCCACAGTTATTGTAATTTAGCTGTGAGTATGGGGCTGAAGGGCGAGGCCACTGGGCCAGTTGAGGTGTAAACACAGGTAAGTCTACACTGACTGAATAAATTAGACCTGATAATTTATTTTTCTTTATCTGACTTTCACTTCCATCGAGTAAGATCTGAGTCTCATTTTTCCATTTCTATTTAGTGTTGTCACTGTGGTAATGCTGAAAAGTTCCTGTAATGAATCAGGGTTCATTTTGAAAGATGCTCTAAAAACAGTGTGATAACCCAGAGAAAGAAGGTGACTTCAGGAGTTTTCCTATGTTCTTGTGTGTCACAGCTATGCAATTCGTCCTAGAAAACTCATAATTTAGTATGACCAACAGCTAAAGATCAATAGCTGCCTATTTTTACCTAGCTGCTCCTGTTACCCTGTGCAACACTTTTTTTTCCAATTCATCTGTTGACCTGACTGGCTTGTGGGGGGCAATGGGGCCCTTTCATCATCTGACATCTAGTGGCAGTGCTGTGCAACAGGGACGAGGTCAAAGAGCTGGAGGTGGGAAACACCGTGGGAAATCCCTGGCCATTCATGATCTTGTATCGTGGGATGATTTCATTTTCTGGTAGCCAACTTACGTTTTAAAATTTCTGGTCTTCTTAATGTAATGCAATTCACTTAGTGGTGCAGTAATGAGTGTGCGTTTCTCACTAAAACAGATGAAGCATTTTGCATTCAAACTTGCATTGTGCCCTTTTATAGAAGAGTCTTCCTTTAATTCTAAGTACCAGGAATTTCTGGAAAAAAATCTTAGAGGCTTATTAAAGAGTCCTTGCTGAGCTTATAACAGAGGTAAAATGTTTGAAATACAAAATGAAGACAACATTGGCAAAAATTAAAATGTCAAAGATCCTTTTAAATCATCTAAACAATGCCTACTCATTTCCAAAGCCAGAAAATCCACAACTCATCACCTTGCATTCATGTATTCTTTTCCCATTTGGCTCTCCTGAAAAGAGCTGGTAGTTTGCTGTGTCAGTTTGCTGTCACAGTTCGCTACTGTGTTCCTGGAAATGAGGAAAGAGCTGAATACACTTAGAAATCAAAGATGTCTTTACTAATAATCATTCTCCTTCCACACTCTGTACATCTCCATAAACAAGCACTTGCTGACTTGCAGAATTTTGCTCCAGAACATACCTGTACCTGTTTGGTCTCCTTCTGAGATCAGTGTAAACTTTCCTTACTTCCTTACACTAAGTGTATTTATTTTACACTAAAAGCCTGGTTTGCTCCCACTAATCCTGTTTGCAATAGTATGAAGGGATAAATGCACTGTTCAGCTACTCGGAAAATTATAACCAAAACTGGAGATTGCATTATGATTTAAAGAGTTCATATACTCATTGTGTAAATAATTTCCTCTATAATCTTGGGTGAAAATCAAAAGCAGTAATTATAAAAGTAATGATGATAGCCTGAAACATAGCTAGAGCTAAATATATGCACACGTATTTGCATTGTATGCCTTCACACACATTTGAAAAATGCTTTTCATTTCGTTTTTTGTAAACTATGTATTTTTCATCTTTATCACCAAGTTATTCTGTTTAATAATAGCATTTCCCATATGTCTGGAAGTATTTCTTTTTTGAAAATACCTGCATTTTTCAGTATCAGTTTTTCATCCTAACCAGTGTAACCCTTTCAATCTAGGCCAAAACAGCTTACCAATTCCCATAATAGTTACCAACAATTTAGGAGACTCAGTCCTTCAGAACATAGTTTCTAGTATTCTCTCAGTATTCAATAGTATTAGTATATTCTACTAGTATATATTAGTTATATATATTTATATATATATTATATAATTACTATATTCTATAGTATTCTATATTCTCAGTATTCTAAGCTTTTCTGTATGTTTTCTCTTTGGTGATTTTGAATGACCACTAATATGGCAAACACATAATTAATTTAAATTACACTAGTAATAGATTTAACAAAGCATTTTTCATTTTCAAATCGAAGTGCTTCTCCTCGCATACTTTTCTCTCCATAAAATACCTTTACACAAACTCTTATTTAGAAAATCGTGAGCCGGGTAACCTCACAGCTGAGGAGCTGAGCTGTCAGGAGCCAACCTGGAGCAGATGCTGGGGCGGCTGCGAGCGCGAGGTGCCAGCTGTGAGCGGGAGGTGCCAGCTGTGAGCGCTAGGTGGCAGCGGTGACCGCGGGGTGGCAGCTGTAACCACCCCCGGGTGACATCTTGTGCGGGGAGACCGCTGTGTCCTTGTGCGGGGAGACAGCTGTGACCTTCACCGACAGCTGTAACCACCGGGTGGCTCCTGTGGCCGTCAGGTGCCAGCTGTGAGCGCGGGGTTGCAGCTGTGAGCCCGAGTGACAGCGGTGGCCTTGGGGCGGCAGCTGTGAGCACCCCCCCTCCCAGACCAGGGGACCCCGCCACAGGGGCAGCGGGCACTGCTGGCAGGTCCCTGCGGGCTGTGTCCATGGGAATTGTTAGGCTGCGCTCGGCAAGGTGCACTCCGTAACTCCAATCTATCGCAAGGAGCAACATTTTCTTTGGGGGCCTGTGCCAACCTCCTGTGTCTGCAGCAACTGCTCCAAAAGTAAGCACCACCCTCATCAGTCCAAGGTCAAACAGTCACAATATCCACAGTCACAATATCCAAAGGCTGTTACCCACCCCAGACCTAGTCTTTAGGAGCCTATGCTGAATTTTTATCTGATAGTTTGAAACCTTGTGCTGCTCATTTAAGTGGAGGCTATACGGCCCTTGGTTCCACGAGCATCATTTGTTCCTATCATACAGAGAAGGCATTTCCAAGCATTCCCTGCTCCTTTAGCCCCTGCAGGCTGCAGAGCCCCACAGAGCCTGCGCAGACCCACACACACCTGTGGGCAAGGCACTTTAAGGAGCACACAAACACAAGGATCTATGTCCATTCACGTACCTATCTTAGCAAGGTACAGTGCTCACAGAATATGAAAGCACATGAAGCCCAGAATGCATGAGGAAAAATCCAACAGACACCCCTTATCCCAAGTTGATCTAATCAATGAGTGCAAGCAGACCATGAAAATGGCTGATTCACAGCCAGAATCACAGAATAGACCCCTAGATCCTGCCTACAAAATACGTGTGCAGGGTACACTCAGTAAGGTCACTGAGATGGCTGCCCTCAGTGTTCACCTCGCAAGGCTCTCCGCCTGTGTTTGTGCACCTCAAGAAAGTGCTCTCCCTGTTTTGGCCAGGCTCCTCATCCTCCTCACTGTGCCCCTCAACTGCAGGTCTTGTTCATGTCCTGTCTCGGCACCTGCAGTGTCTGTGCTGGGTCTCAGTTCTCTGCCTTGGGTGTGGCTCTGGCACCTCTGAAGGACCAGTGTTCAAAAAAGTTCAAACTTCATAAGCTGTTCAAAGATCACGTTGGCTATCAGTGCTTAAACACGGCCTTGCACCTTCTTTTCCTGTTATTGGGATTTGGGCAATTTGCAGCAAGGGGCATGAAGTTATGAGCAAGTGCAGGGAAGAGTGGTTATGTACATCCAGGTAGTAGCAAGTTCTTTATACGTTAGCTCCCATGCTTGTCTTTTTTCTTCCTTTAAGGTACCAAACCCTTAAAAAAATCCAGTATCGGTTTTCTCAAGGCAATTTGGAGTATCTGTCTGTCACCAGAGAGCACAGGGGAGAATTTCTCACTTGAAAGGGTAAGATGTGGCTTTTAAGCTCTGCTCTGGCAAGTATTTCATGATCCACAGCTCCTGGCTCCCTGGCTGAAACACTCCTATGCCAGTGTCAGGAGATTGGGTTCCTGTAGGCAAAGAAGTGAGCAGGACTTTTCAGGACAACCTACCAGGAATGCTGTAGTTTGTGTGCCTCAGTAACACATTACATTAGGATGCACAGTTTCCTCATTTCAGTTCAGTCTCATCATCTCACGAGCTTATGATTAATTTGAAAAACAGCTGTTAAAAAACATTAATTGGATGAGAAGCAAATGACCATTTTTCTTAGTGACATAAAGCAACTGGAAAGAAAAGTGTGGATTAGCTGTCTCCTTGGTTTTATATGTCATTACTACCTTGCCTTGTCTGCCCTCCCAAACTCCTCTTGTCAACAGTAGGGGGAATATGATATTATAAAAATGAGTGGAAATGTGCAGTGGAAGGCAAGAAAAACGTTTAGTAAAAACACTGAGAAAATTATTTTAGCTTGACTACATAGGATCCTGTTTTCTGTGTGTCTGTGTGTCCATCTGGTCCCACAGCAACTGGAGATACTGGCCAATTTTTCCAAGCCAAACTGAAATTTCACAGTTCCTACAGACTTTGTGGAATATAGATGCTGGCCAGAGGAGAAAACCCCCTGTTAGTGGGAAGATAGATAATTCATCCCTGGGCTGGGCTGTGTGGCCAGTGGCTGGTCACCCCACGGGTAACTACACAGCATTACTCAGCTGGATACCTAAATATTGTATGGGGACATGCGTTATGAGGAGCTATAGGAGGCATAAGAGAAGGGAAGTGGTATTGGGAGCTCTTTAGGCCTGTGGGAGGATATGGTGAGGAGCAAAATATAATCCCATGTTGTCCAGGCTCCTGGCAGAGATGGAAGGATAGGACCACCAGTAAGCACTCTTCTCTTACTGGATTTCTGTTCTGGCACTCCTATTCTGGTTCCGATTCCTCCAATGAAATGACAGTCAAAGAGGGAAAACTGAGTGACCAAGCTGTTACCACTAAAGTCAAGTCTTTCTGTGTTGGGAATGACTTTTTAGGCCTTCTTTGCTAATCAAGGGAAAGCAATACTGATTGCTTTATTTATTTTCACAGGTGACCTGTGAACATGAACCACACACTGGTTTAACAGAATGCCAGAGCTGCCAGTCGGAAAACTTCATTAACTAAATTTCACTGCTAAAGATTAACTTGCCTTAAGACAAGAGATTTATATAAATGATGAAGCAGTTTCACCTGAGAAAAGAGGGAGCACAGTGTAACTATGATGTTTGTTTATATACCCGAAGACAGAGGAACTTGCCTATGTGTTGCAAAGAACTGAATAATCTCCTCCGTGACTCAATGATTAAACATTTCTTGAAGTTAAAATTACAATCATATTGCACACTGAGCAGACTGTGTGTGAAAGAGTAATCTTGCCTCTGAGTATAAACACTTGGGTATAACTTGGCAGCTTCTGTGACTGTGCTGTTAAACTCTGCTTTCTGCTACACAGCCATCTGTTTAATTGAATGCTGGAGAAGAGTTTAAGGAGCCTGAAAATACAGAAATAAGTAAGGGACCACCTCCACCCCACCTGCCTCCAGCTGTTCTGGTCTTTTGGTGTGGGATATCTTAATCACTCTGCAGTGGCAGTGAAAGAAGGTGCCTTCAGACAACTCTGTCACTGGCTTGTGGTGATAATAAAAAGCTGCTGTTGTAACTTGTCAAAAAGTGAACATGGTAGAGGAGAAAAGTAGGATATCGGATTCTGAATAAAAATGGAAAGATACCCGTCAGGGACACATACATTCCACAGCCTTATCTGCCTGAAAGAGAGGTACTCGAAGCTAGTTGGGTATCCTTCCTCTGCAAAGAGATGTTTTCTCTGGAGGCTGAAGACACTGGTTTGCACCAGCAGTCTTTGAGTGAGATGAGATGACATGAGATGAGATGAGTAATATTGTGGAAAACTTCTTTCTCTCAGTACAGGGATCTTCCCTAACTCACGTAGCTAGACAGAAAGCTAAAGCAGTCAGACAAATCTCCCTTAAATATCTACCATGAAACCGCACTTTAAGCTTAAATTTTGTTATGGATCTAGATCGTGATGGTGTTCACAATGATTAGACTTGTGGATCAGTGAAACAGCACATTCAAGCCTTTACTTTGATTTCCTGGTGGGAACAAAGCCAGTAGGTTTCTCATAGGGATAGCAGCAACACAGTGGTACTGCTCCTGTTTACAGCGAATCAGGTGGGCAGGGTTCAGGCTGGGGTCATCACATTGCCATAAAAATACACAGCAAAAAGAAACATTTAGAAAAGCATGCGAGAGCTATGTAAAACAGACAAATATGAGAGAACCAGGGAACTGGAAGACAAACCAATACTGAGACCAGGTTCTCAGATATCCCCAGCCATGCATGGCCAGCCATCTTGCAGTGTGTTCTGGATCTGTTTCCAGAACTAAATGCAAAAAAATTCCTGGAGAGGATATGACTGTGAGTCTACAGATTTTGTCTGATTTTGTGAGGAGTTTCCGTGGCCCCATGCAATAAATGTCAGATGCATGTGCACTTAAAGAACCTGGTTTGTATTAGCAGAGCAAAGGTTATGCTCCATGACATGGTAGTTAAATCTATTTCTAAGACAGGCCTGATTTGGGAAGGATGTAATTCAGCCTGGAAAAAGTGACACTGATGAAATGTTAACTGTTATACTATAAAGACAGATCAGGGTGATTATAAGGTGAGATAATTTATTTAGACATTGGTACTTGAGATTGAGGTACATTGATTTTGGTGGCAAAATATCGTGATGTGAAAGGGAAAAGGCTGCAATAGCCAAAGAAGAGCAGGACAATATGCAGGAAAATGCATCTTCTGCAGAATGCAGAAAAGTGAGTTATTAATGAAAAGCCTGTATCTTGCAGATGGAGAGAAAAGAACATTGCCTCTTTTCTCTCCAAAGAGCAAAGTGCAAACACTGTATGCTGGAGCGATATTAGCATATTAACCTGCAACCTTTCACAGAATGTAGAGTGCCTTCAGCAGACGAAGCAGAAAACAGGTGTCATCAGCCTAAAACTGTTTATTGCCATAATATTAAAAAAACCCCCAACCATCTGGAGAATAAAGTAATAAATTATTTTGTACATTTTCTGCTTATGGGAAAAATGCGATTTTGTTCTACTTTTTGATGATAAAATTTGAGCTGACATGTTAATTTATTAAAATACGTGAAAAGGATTTATGAAAACTAGTCCTGTTGCCTACTCTATAGAGAATGTACATACAAACAGTTTCTGAGATCTCTGGAATAGTATTTATTGTCTTTTACAGAATGTAAGAAACTTTAATGATACTAACAGTTAAACCAGCTGTTACTCTTCATTTCTCTGATAACCTTTTTAGCAATAGGGTCGAACTCCCACTGTTTCAATCCATGGAAGAAGTAGAATAATCCTGGAAATGAAAAAGTAAAGCATTATGTTATGGAGACAAGAAATAGCTTCATTCTGACAAATCAGAGAGTGGCACCTTTGTACACATAGGAGAGCATTTCTTCATGTCTGTCTTTTGCAGGATGCAGCAATAATGACATTCTTCATACCTTCAGAACTTACGATCTTTAGAACTGAACTAGTTTTACTTAAAAGCTCATTTTATTTACCTTTCTGTTGAAAAACAGCATCAACCCTCTGGCTAATTCCTGGAAATTCATCGACTGTCAGTCTAGGATTACCTTTCTCCATGGTCTGGCTGTTTTCATCAAACCTAAATCATATGAAGGGAGACAATAAATTTTACAGAATTTAGGCATCAGTTCTGCACAGAGTTAAGCAGCTGTTAAAAGGTGCCTAGCACCTGCAATTTCATTGGTTTCACTGGTGTTGCAACAGAAAGTTGTATTATTTACTTGCACAAATGGCTGCAGGATGCTGGCCACTCTGTTTTCCATGAGGTTGCTACTTGTCTGCTGACAAAGGCAGGTACAGCTCCAAAGAAGCACCTTAGGTGAGAAAAATTGAAGGAAGACCCACATTTCTGACTCCAGAGATGGGATTTACCTCCTCTGTTGATAACAGTGTGACAGACAGTGCATGGAAACTGAACAGATTGGTTCCTGCTATAGTGATTGCACACATTTGTAGCATGAATTTTGACTCCTCCTCTTAGACTTTGATAAGATACTGTACATAGTCCTTTACTAGTCGACAGATTTAGATGGAGGAAAGGAGGCTGGCTTATATCTAACAACAATCAAGTTGTTCCTAACTGAGCCCGGACAATTTTTATGAGATGGGGCTAAATTACAGGAGCTGAAAGGAGAACCTGAAAAGTTCTTCCAGATTTGAGGAACCCTCTCAGGAAAAAAAAAAAAAAAAAAACCACAAACAAAAAAACAAAAAAAAAAACAAAAAAAATCATATTTGAAAACACAAAATCAGAATCTTGACAAGCTTACAAGGCTAGCAGTCCATAAAGGGTAAACTGCAGCAGTGCATAGTAGCCTAAAGGGCTCAGGACTCAAGTTCTAGCCATTTCTATTCCTTCCAAGGATCCTTCAGCAAGACACTCCACTTCCCCAAGCTTTTGTTTGGAGAACCAATACTTCTCCATAAAAGCATTTGGCAATCTACTCTCTCCCTGTTTCTTA
>VYZQ01066136.1:31358-44170 GCA_013400655.1 Mystacornis crossleyi
AAAATTTAACTGTGTCCAGTCTCCAAGACTCTAGAGACGTCTTAAATAACAGTGATTAAGTTTAGACATGAGGTTTGGGATTCAACTGCCTGAGCACTAGTGCTATTTGAAATTCTCTAGGGAATCACACCTGATCTCCAGCTGCCCTGGAAGGATGCAGGTCTCCACAGTTCCTGTGTCATGGCAGCCAGCCCTGGGTGGGTGTCTCAAGTGCAGGCAAATGAGTAATGAGGTGGAATCTGCTTTAAGTGTTTTGTTATGTAGATGTCTGTGAGTTATTTAGGTCTCCAAGTTCCCATTTTGGACAACGAATTCTAGAGAGTGATTCAGCTGACTGCATGACACGGACTTCCAGATGAGATTGACTGTATTGGCTGGGTCCCTAACAGTGATAAGGGAAGTTTAAATATCCTGGACAATGTAGACTCCTAAACTGAGGAAAACATTTCTAACTTCAAGCATCAGAGTAATTGGCCTGAAGGGGATGTGTGTTTGCAAACTCTGCAGGCTGTCAGGTACAGGCTGGACATCTTTCAGGATGGTTTTGATGTTTCTGTCATTACTGGAGCTAAAGACTCTCCTTGTAAATCTTAAAAGAGAAACAGTAAATGTTAGTGTGAGAGAGAGAACTACAAATAAATAACATTATTTTAATTATGCTGGGAAATTCTTCACTTACTTTCTTTCCCAAACATCATGAAAAATAATGCACTCAGCATGAGATTCTGCACTCACTGTAGTACAGCACCCCCTAACTATATCTAGGTTCAGCAGAGCTAACATCACTCCTGGGAAAAGTAAATTACCTGTTTCCTTCCAATGCGAGTCACATAGCTTGCCTGGAATGATTGATTGAAGCTAATACAGGACACTTGGAAAGCAGAAGCTGTGATTTGAAATGACTAGGAAAATAATTCCTCAAAGGGTACAGCTGTTGTAGACTAAAGAAATTCAAGTTCATGGTTCATAGTCCAAGAAGACTTAATTATTGGTTATTCTTAATCTATCTTGATTCAGACACGTACAAAAAGAATTTTGTATGTTGGATACTTCTCCAAAGACTTGGCTACAACTCAGAGAATTCTGGGATTCATGAAATGCTGCTCAATTTCTCTAATTCTGTTTCTAAACTAGTCTTATTTCCCTGTAAATTTTTCTCCTTCTTGTGTTTATTTAGGATGGGTTATATAGTTCCTGATTCAATACCTTCATTTCTTTTTTTTTTCCAAAAGAAGCAGTTAACTTCTTATTTCTTCTATCTTCTTTTTTCCTTTTTATTTGCTGAAGGCATCATAGACATGTTTAAACACACACACGCAAAGAATAGAAGCACATTAATCAGATATGTCCAGTGGCTGAGACAGGAACATAAGGAAGTCATGTATTATGGCTTTCACAGAGTTTCCTCTGCCTTGTGGGTTTCTGTGAAGGGTCTAAGGCCAAATTTTAATGTGATCAAGAGGATACTGAGTTGAGCAGAGGGTCAGAGAGGACATCTGGCTGTTTTCTATGAAACTTTAAATAAGCAGCCAGAGGAAGGACTAGAAGGTCCTGGTTCCCTAATTAGCTGGGGGAACTCTTTGTGCATTTGAAGAGTAATCAAGTGAAAAACCTTAAGCAGCATCAGGAAGAGAAAGCAGAAGCAGTGGCTTCCCTCTGTCTTGGGAATTTCCATGGTGTTGGGCTTCAAAGTTGTGTCCCGTTTCCCCGTCTGCATTGACTTCCTACTGCGTGTCATTCAGCACAACTCCCTTGAACCCACACTCAAGGGAAGGACAGATTTCAGTCATCTGCTTTCCCATGGTGNCTCCAAGTAAAGAACCTCTTCCCAAGACTTAATCTAAATCTCTTGTATTTTAATTTGAAACAATTTTCCTTGTCCTATCACTATCTGCCCTTGTAAAAAGTCCCTATCCCTCTTTCTTACAAGTCCCTTTTAAGTACTGGAAGCCCACCATGAAGTGTCCCTGAAGACTTCTCTTTCCAGGCTTGNCTGGAAGCCCACCATGAAGTGTCCCTGAAGACTTCTCTTTCCAGCTCTCTCAGCCTGCCTCCATAGCAGAGGTGTTCCAGAGCTGCTTACATGAAAAATCTCCATGTAATCAAAGGAGAGAGGTAAACTTTACATTTACCTACCTCCAACAGTTCTTCAGAGGCAGCTCTTGTCTGGACCAAAAGCACCCGTGCCTCACTCACCCTGAATCACCCTGCTAGGTCTGGTACTCGTCTGCTAAACCACTCCTAAGGAAGAGGACGTGGTACAGTTGTTAAGCCAGTGCTTTCAAGGGTTTCTCCAGTGTACACCTGTGCAGTACAGATTTGTGTCTCCCTGTATTAGAGCACTTCTTCCTCAGCAAAACTGCACCCTTGTTCCTTGTGTTGAGACAAGAGACCTCAAAATGTCCCTTTTCTCGGTTCTCTACTGACTGTTCCTCGTTCACTAGGTTTGCACAGGTAAGCACTGCCAGAGGCCTACCCAGCATTGTTTCTCTTTTCAGCATTAACGGAAAAAGACATTTAGGCAGAGGTATTAAGAGGAGACTTATTTCCCCAGAAGAATTTCCCAGCCTTGGACAATTTTCTCTCTCAGTGATTTCAATTTAATTTGTACCTCACTTACCTAGGGCTTGGATTTGACTCTTGAAGCTATTTCCCTTTTCTCCTAGTACCTCTGGTAACATGTTCTAATGACCTTCACCCACACCCCTGTCTGAATAATGAAAAAATAAATTCACAGTGTGAATCATAGTGGGATTTCCCTAAATCAAGTCTCTCACTACAAAATGACTATGGAAAAGGGAACTTTGATTGGTAGTTCTGTGATTTTGCTGTTACAAAAATTAAATGTGGTACCTCATAATTCTAAGAATTGTTTACTGTTAACAATTTGTCACAATGATGTCTGCAACTGCTTTCTCAATAGCAGGTGGCACTACAAAGTAGTCATCATTCCCACAGGAAGTACTTTTCTTTCCATTCCATGCTCTTATGTATATCCTAATCTTCTAATGTCTTTCCAATCTATTTTGAAACAACAAAATAAAAATCTTTCTGCAAACCTGGAATATTATCCTGAAACAATCTATTTTCCTTGGAGGATGTCGCTTTTCATGTGAAGTATACTGTGTCAAAGATGTAAGTCATGTCACTGTGCAGCAATATTCTGCTGATTGCCAGATATTTGCTTTAAGTTAGAGGGTTCATTAGGAGTTTTCCCTTAATAAACCAATTACATTTTAATACTGAGATGAAACAGCCAAAGGCAAGCCTCCAAATCAGCTGTCTTGAAGTTTGCACAAGCTCATGGCTTCCTGTCACCCAGTGTTAAATATTTCCTTTATAGAACTGCTGTTGGTACTGCTCCAAGGGTACTGATCAGATCAGTTTACAAACCAGGGCGCTGTGCTGGGCAGTGTTAGGAGCACAATTCTATAGTTCAAACACTCAGAAGTCCAAAGGCCACTGTGATAGGGCTCAGGATGACAGATGCTGAATCAGTTCTAATTATCCTACTGTAGAAAAGCAATTCAGTGTGACCATTCCCACACTGGGACAGCATCTGTGTTACACCTCAGTGACTTGCACAGTCTCAGACATGGCATCATCAGTGATTTCAGTAAAAGAAGAAGGGAAGGAGTGCCACTTCCATCTGGCCAACAGGTGCTTTTGCCAAATACCTGTTTCCTGAACCCAGGAAAATCAAATTACATTCTTCATCTTTGCAGCTGGGCTGTTGCCTGGGATGGGAATCTGGTCTGTTGTGTCTAGGTCATGATTTCCCTGGTGGCAGATAAGGCCTTGGGATGCCCTACAGAACCAATCTCACCAACTTGAAGTCCTTTGCCTCTAAACTTGGTGGTTATCACACAAGATATGCAGAGGTAAAACTTGTTCTGAAAGAGGCAGCACGAAGAGATCAATGTTTCCACACTGATCTACAAAATAAATCTGCATACTTCCTGGGGATCTGCACCATTTGGGACATGCTGGAACTCCTATAGGTTCACAGTCCCCCAGCTGGATACATAGCACAAATGCCAAAACCTCCTGTGAGAGAGTAACTGCTTGTGAACCTGCAAAGGCAGTTTTCTTCCTGGAAGCTAGATGGAAGTTCAGAGGCTTCCAGGGAATTATCTGGAAACAAAGTCTGTTCCCTTGCAGCTGTTACGTATTTTCTCTGTAATACCATTGGCACCTAAGACAGGTATCTTTGCAGTTCTGAGTTGTCTTAAGCACTTCTGAACCCACAAATCTTCTGTTTCTGTCACCAAGAAAGATATTTTTCCCCACAGCATTTCCATTAACCAAACCAAACATCTCACTAGGAACAAGTTCCTGGAAGCAATATTTAAATGGATTCATTTTAATCTTATTCTATTCTGCCAGGATTTATCAGCTACCTTTGTCTGGTTCACTGAGGTTATAAACTCTCTGCTCTTAGTCTGAGTGTTTAAATCACTACACAATATCTTTCAGTTCAGGCCAGCACCTCAGACCTACCTTGTTTGATAATATATTTGTAATCGTGCAAAGAACAATATCAAAGGTCATTCGTCCCTTCTAGGCAGGATGAGTGTGTGAAACCAAGAAAACTAATAAAGAATAAGAAAAAGAACGTGCAAACCAAACAGCTTTTTTCCTGGGTTAGATAGTGTTGGAACTTCCTTGCTGGACCTTCTGTATGGTTTCTGATGGTTGTGCTATGGAGTCCCTGAAAAGGAAAAGGCAGATATATACATTCAGATGCAGGAAAAATGTCCTCCAAGACAAGATGGTGAAAACCACAGTAAGTGAGACCATTATATATAAAACACAGAAGAAAACAAAGAAATTCTTGTGATCTGAATTTTAGGGTCACATAATAAGCCTGTTCCTTGTGAAGAAACTTTTGTCTTCATCCAAGTTTCTATGCAAACAGGGTAGAAATTTGCTAGAATACGGAAAAATCTGATGTGTTTAGAAGATGGCGAAAACTATAACTGAAATGCTTGGACTGAGTGTGCCGCAGACAATGAATGCATTTAACTCAGAGCCTCAAACTGTACCTTAGAAGAGCACAGGATATTGAATACAGTCAATCACCTCCAGTTCAAAAGCCTGTTTTCACTCAAATGTCAAGGCTGTCTTGTTAGTGGTACCAGAGATTTTTTAAAATAAGAATTGTGAAAAAACAATACCAATATCTGACACTAAACCAGCTAAACTATTTTAAGACAGACAGTACTAGAGTCAGCTAAGCTCTGCTTCTTCCATAGATCTAAGAATTCATATCCACAACTAGTATGACTATCAGTGTGCACAGAAATAGGTAAAGAAAGAACTCCAACTAACCAGATATCATCAAAAAACCCCCAAAGAAGTACTAGTTGAATAAGTATGTGACAGCCAGAAAACTACAAAACAATCAAGAAAGGTCTAGGACCAGCCAGCTTTGTTTTGAGAGCTATAATCTCATCTGAAAAACAGTATTTCCAAAAGTTGGATAGACCAGAGCTGGAAGAGATTATCCCGTTTTAAATAATATGGTCTCATGCAATTATCCACAGTGGAAGTGATGTGCAAGGCACAGACATCGTAGAAGAACACCAGCAGTAGGAAAAGCAGGAGAAAGCTATTCAAACCAGAACAGTTATAAACTTCCTTAAGGAAAGGAAAAAAAAAATCTATAAAGTGCAAGCCAAGCTGTTCATGCATCTTTTTAACTTTCTCTGTTTTAGCTGAGACCATGGGCCGATTAAGTCTTGCAGCTGTGAGACCAGTCAGAAAGCCATACCAGAAACATGAAGGAAATACAGAATTAGAAAACAAGGACAGTACAAGGAGACTAATAAGGAAGACATAAACAGCACAGAATTATTTCCTGCTAAATTCAATGGAAACTTTCAGGTTACAAGCCTTGAACCTGCTTCTCTGACCTCGACAATATCAGACACTGACCAGAGCTACTCATTTCCTTTTCTTGAGGTGCTGTGATTAAGCTTAATCATTTTGACTCTAGTTCTGCTTGGGCAGCAAAGCCTTGTTTGCCACCTCTACAGCAGGTGTGGCAGCAGTATTTGTCTTGCAAGACTGACAATACCATTGCACATTTTTGACCTTGACAGAATTCAAATAAAGATTCCTCAGTGATTGGAGTGCCCCATTTGAGTAGCCCTGCTACCGGGGGTTTTAAAAATGCATCAGAAAATAGGTTACATAAAGTGTGTTGAAATATCTCATTGCATTTTTGCAGTACAATTTTATGCATAAATAGAACTCAGTCGCTTTGTCCTGACAGGACTGGAGGCAATGGGCACAAACTGAAATGCAGGAGGTTCCCTATCAACATCAGGAAACACTTTTTTTACTGTGAGAGTGACAGAACATTGGCACAAGTTGCCCAGTGAGGTGGTGGATTCTCCTTCTTTGTGCAAAAGCAGTATCTCCAAAAGCCACCTAGAGACTCAGCAGCCCACTCTAGGTGCCCTGCTTGAGCAGAGTAGGTTGAACATGATAACCTTCAGAGGTCCAATCAACCATAGTCATTTGGTGATTCTGTGATTCATGCAGAAGCAGAATCAAATAGAAGAATGAAATGTTTTTCTCAGCTTTTTCCCTTTTTTGCGGGGAGGTTTTTTAATGAGGGGGAGACATGGAGTGGTGAGAGATAATTTTTACATTCATGAAAGAAATCATACATTCTCGAAGACCTTAGATCTTGCTAGCTGTCCATCTGAATACTTGTGGGCCTCAAGTGATGTCTAGCTTCAGCATCAGGTAGATTATTGTCAGCAGTGTTGGACTGGCAGCTGGTTCATGTGTGCCCCTGGGTTCAGAGAGCCGTGAGACTGGCCGCAAAGACCATCACAGACAGAAAACATGGAGCACTTGGACACATACGAAAAGGACTGGTGGCCCCATCCCATTGCTCGCCTCCCTCTGATGAGAATTTCTGTCCCATGGTGAAGCATCCACGTGGAAATACCAACAGTGTGGAGGTCCTCAGGAGCTGCCCTTAGACACGCAGCCCTCTCGGTACAGCAGCTGGCCCTGCACCTCCTGTATCCCCAGGAACATTCACGTCCCTGTAGCTTACAGCCATGCCCCAGCTGCTGACATTCAGACCTGTAAACCTCCTCAGCAGCCAGTCCAGCTTGAAGCTCACCTAAACACGCATAGAAAGAGCTCATCCACACATAAGGCGTGATTTACTGAGAAGACAGGACCAAACGTGCAGGCCAGGGCCAAAGAAGCAGCTGACTGCAGCCTATATGCCCACAACCAACCCCCTCATCCACTTATTCCTCTATTTTCCCTTTCCTCCCCAGTCTACCTTGATCCTTTCATTTCCTTGCCATTTGTCTTTCCAGTAATCAACTTACAATAAATTTTGGACATTCTCACAGTCCCCTTCGAACATGACAAAATAAATTTTATGAAATGTCCAAATGCTCTTAGCTGGGATATAGATCCCTATCCCCCAGCACCTAAGGTGAGGTGATGGGGACCCTCTCATTGACACATGATGATGGGTGTGTCCCAGCCTAGGGGCTGTCCCCAGGGAAAACTGGAGATGAGCAGCGGCAGGTCAGGGCTGCCTGGGTTTTCCCTACAGAAATGGATAAGGCTGGGAGGCCCTTCAGTAGGGTCGTCTGCTCCAGCCTCCCTGAGAGCACATTGCACAGGAAATGACATATATCAATAAATACTTTAGGGTAGAATTCATGACACTTAAATTTAACCTTCTATTATCAGGTGTCCAACATACACTGCCTCTTCAGTCAGTGAAAAAAAGAAGCACTTCCATCTCTCAACACCCACCTCAGGCTGGGAGGGATTACTTTCTGGAACTCTTGAATGTCTCCCTGTAACTATGAGTACTAGCTAAGTCTTCTTCCTTAGCTTTGAAATATCTAAAACAGGTTGAAAGCAATCCTAACCTTAGGAACAGAAATGCTCTTCCTCATGGACTCCTGGCTCCATGGCAGGGCTCTGTGTAGGGTGACATACAGCAAGAAGAGTGAAAAGAAGATGGCGGAAATAATAAAATCAATCACAATTTTGTATCAAAAGTAAAAACTGCATTGTTGTTTGGTAAGCTAGCCAGCCTGATGTTAACTACATGCATATGTACATATCAATATGTTAAATACTGTTCTGCTATTTAAAGAAACACATATT
Source organism: Mystacornis crossleyi (assembly GCA_013400655.1). Classification (NCBI taxonomy): domain Eukaryota; kingdom Metazoa; phylum Chordata; class Aves; order Passeriformes; family Timaliidae; genus Mystacornis; species Mystacornis crossleyi. The sequence continues at coordinate 39,519 of VYZQ01066136.1, forward strand.
GTGCAGGGACTGAGGTCTGCTGACTAGGGCTGAAGTATCTGTACATTTTTATATATTTATAAAAGAAAAATCTTTTCTATCACAGTAGTAGTACATTCTTTCCAACACCAATACAGATTTAATTTTCTTAACATGGAAACCAGAAGTTTGTCTTAAGGAAGCGTGTAACTCTCTTCTTATCAAGGTCAAACTCAAATTGCTTTCTTCCACTGAAGAAATAAAGGAAGTCTAGAAAAAAACCCAAGAAACAACACAGATGAATTACGATATTGAAGATGTAAACATTCATACACCTTTAACAACATCCTCAAAGAGCTCAAAGCAACCTTTGGATACAGTTATGCTGCCAACAGCATCTACTCCCAGCTGTAAGCTCTGCAAAACACGGCACAGCAGCATGGGGGCACCTTCCACAGCAAACCAGCCATGCACACGCTGCATCAGGTGCTCAATGAACCCCACAAGGTGACACAACAGAAGATGTATCCTGTGCATTTCTTCAGTTTAAAATACCTGCTCTTACACACCAGCTGTGTTGAAACCCCCCAGAAGGGTGCATTTCTAGCCACCTGTGGGTGGGTATTGCACAGTCCCGAGAGTGGCACAGAGCACAGCAAGGTGGGAGCAGGTACTCGCTTGATGGGTTCTGCCAGATACCATGCAGGGAAAGAGAGGTCCAGCCTGGCCTGGTCATGTCCACACTGCTCTCTGGGAGTGAGGTCTCCCAGCAACACATGTGAGTCATTTCGGAGGAAGAAGAAAGATTTGCTATGAAACAATTAATATGCATGGGTTTGGATGAACAGCAGATGAGGAGCAAGGAAGCAACTGGCAAGCTGTGACATGTGGCAGTGTGAATGTAACCTTGAGTCTAGTCCAGCATCTCCCTGTCTGAGTACCATTCACCCTCATGCAGGAGAGGCGTGACGATTGTTTTATGTCAGAGGGCCAGGCTGTGATAGCCTCGCTCACAGCAGGTACACCTCACACTGTTGAGACGTCACTGTCTTGAGTGTTGACCTTCATGGTGTGATGTGCACATCAGCGTGAGTACAGATACAGCTGTGCCTTAGAGCTGGCCTTTCCAGATGTGCAGCTGTCACCAAAGGTGTACCATCATTATGTTTCAAGGGGGTGAGGTGAAGCATGAGAGTGTTATGTGACTGCTTCAGGGTCTTGTTCGTCCTGGGGGCTCTGAGCAGCATGTAGAAGTGCCTCTCTCTGCCCAAGCCCTCTCAGCCCTATCACACTGAGCATTTTATATAGATTTTAGTAAGAACAGTTACTCACTTTCATGTTGAAAAACAGCATCAATCTTCCCATTAATTCCTGGAAATGTATCTCTTATCAGTAATGACTTCCTATCCATAGACTGACTTCTTTTATCATAACTGAGAAATGAGATAAACAAACAGGAGTCAATGAAAACTTCAAAAAACTCTTGATTAATTTTCTCATCACATTATCTCCTACTGAGATAACTGAGATAACCAAGTTCATTGCACATTTTCAGTATCATTTAGGTAGTGTGAAGAGAGACACAATTTGCCATAAACTAATTATTACTCTGTTAGCTACACTGGATGAATTGCCTCTATTTACTCCACCTTAAGATACATCTAAGAATACCTAATCTTGGAACCATTACCATAGACCTGCTTTATATTTTTTCTGCGAGACCATGCCTAAAGGAGCAATGGAAATAGATCACAAAAAGATTGCTTTCATGTTACATCTCTGTAAGAAAAGTTTATCAGGAAAAATCTGTTTTTTCTGAAATTATAAGCTATTTTAAGTCAATTTACTTAAGTTACCTACAGCAAGCTATTACATTATTGGTGAAGTGCAGTTTGTCTCTCAGTATGGGAATAAGAAGGCTTGTGAAAGCTTTTTCCTACTGATAATTTGCTCAGGGAGAGATTTAATGATCAAAATCTTCATCATTCAAGTTACAAGAGTTTGACCTAAGATGTGGAAGTCTGATCTTCTGCTTAAGCTATAAATATGTGGCCGAATAATTAGGGTGATCTCTCGATATACAATGATTTGGGCATTGTAGTGGAAGGAAAGAGAAGTTTTGTTTTTCATCTACAATAATTCAGGTTCTTTACTACTTCCATTAAAGGAGCACTTCCTTTGGCTGTTAGTAATCTATGTCCTGTAAGACAAACTCGAGCAGTAGGGACTAGATTGAAAACAAAAAAGTAATAACCATGAACAGCAGATAATTCTTTGCAGTACATGTAATTTATCAGCAACTTTATGAAACTATCTGTTAGCAGCTGGAAAGTGGGTGACATTCTTCTTACTCCACAGAAACATATTTGATATGTGAATAGTGAACTTCTGCCTGATGTCCTGAGATGACTTGTGGAGCTGTACGATGGCTTTTTAACCAAGACAGCTAAATGAAAACAAACAAACAAAACCCAAATAAACAAACTGTAAAATAGTTAAATAAACTAATAGGAAAAGTAAAAGCACTGTTCCACCTCCTTTCAAATACTTTTCCACAGCTGGTTGTGACACTGAAGGAGATCACCAAAAGTGTCTGACTAATGCAGCCTAAATCATAACAGGATATTGATCATGTGATTATGTTTGCTTTTTTTAGAAAAGTAGCACAGGAAATATTACCTCCAAAATTTGTCCGCTATGAAGTAATATGTCTTCCCCTCATTTCCATTATGAAAAGCAGCATCAATCTTGGTAATATCCTTTGAGAAGCCCAGGGTGTAGAGTTTTTGGGGGTAACCAGGAAGTATGGTATCTCCTCTCACAACCCAGAATTCAGTCCCTATTAAGAAAGGTTGATAACAATATGTTATGAGAATCTTCTTCTGGGAATGACACAATCCTTTTCATGAAAGCTAATGGTTACCTGAAAATAACTGAAAATAGTTGTAGAGTCCAAAAAAATGCAATAGTTCTCCACATCAATTTTTTTGAAAACTGAAATTTCAGTCTTTCCTCATACTTATATTAGTTTCCCACAAGCTTGGAAGAAGCAGGTGGTATCATTCTTAAATTCAGTAGATAATTTCCCAGAAGAAAAGAAAAGTAATGACACTTATTTTGGGGTGGAAATTTTTCTATGTGGATATTACAAGATAAGATAAATGTTTTTTAACTTGGATAATGTTTTTGCTATCTCTGAGTTTGAAACACACTAATTTATTGGACTAAGTTAAAGATTGTGGAATCCTACAGAAACAGCTTAAGTGATTTTGAAACCAGATGCAAACTGTCAAGGCTAATGGGGAGTATAACATGAGAAAATAAAAGGACAACATTTTACCTTTAAAAATGACCATTTCATCTCTTTCAGAAATTTCATATGCAGCATCAACACCAGGTGGCAGCCGTGGCCAGAATGAAGATATGAAATCAAAATCAGCTGTTCTGACTGCTGGATGTTTGCGCCAAATATGCCTTATGTAAATATAGAACAGGTTTTAAATAAAATCAGATGTTCACACACATTAGTGCATGAAACCACATCATGGCAATGAAGGCAGTATTTATCTGACTAAACCCTACAGTCCCTATAAAGTTAATATAAAGACAGTTATTTCCGTGGTGGGATTGCTCTCTTTTTGATGCAGATGTCTAAAATAGGTGAATTGAACCCTTTTGTCAAAACGTTTATTTCCCCTAATGCAGAAATGGAACTTAGAGGGACCTGGCTCACGTGGCTGGTATGGGGTAAGACCTTGGGAACAAAAGTGCAATTTTCCTTTCCTTTTATTATTATACTAAACTCTTACTACAAGGGCTCTTCAAGTAGGTATTTTTCAGGGCTGGTAAGCCCTCATGTCTCTCAAAGCAAGGACAGCAAAGAGGATGTGAAGTGCCCCAGATGTATTTCGCCAAAGGTGAGCTCTCCCAGATGCTGAACACTTGGGACTTGCTTACAGCCTGAAGTGAAAACAGCCCATGGTGTGGAGGAGCCATCTTTTCCCGCCCCATTCACAGCATCCCCTGTTCCAAAGGTCGTCCTCCTCCGTAAACTTGTCTCTCTTCATTTCTCCACCACCCTTTTTGTTTTTGTTTTCCATCTCTTCTCCTGATTCCCTGTCTTCTCTTCCTGTCTAAAATGGCTGATATTCTGATTAAAGTTATTTTTCTATGCTGTGGGTCATAATTTAAAAAGCGACACACAGCTATTTTACTTCCAGAAGCTGACTTACTTGTCTTTAAAGAACATTATTTCTCCACGGAAAGTGGTGACAGCATCAAAAGTTAAATTGGAGCTGCAGCTGTTAGGCAGTACAGGATCTTTTGACTCAGTTGGGTGTTTTATCTCAGTAGATTCCCTTTGATCATTATTTGTATTAGGAGATGGTCCTAAAAGAAGCAGTTTATGGAAGAAATTATAGTGTGAACTCATTAAGGTATATCTAGTACACAACAATGTCACTGAAACATATCCAAAGTCTTTGAAATTATAAGCAGTACTCGATGAAAAATTCTGAATTACCATAGAGGTACTGTATGCCAGTAATATCATCCTGATGAAGGAGTACTGAACGGTCAAACTTCCTGTAAACCGGGTACATCAGAGCATTGGGGTCTTTGGAATGGTAAAGTCCCAGTGAATGGCCAAATTCATGGGCAGCAACATAAAACAGGTTCGTGCCTGAAAACATCAA
>VYZQ01066156.1:20640-42502 GCA_013400655.1 Mystacornis crossleyi
GCAAGGAGGCTATCTAATGTATTGACAAGCAAAATAAAACACTATTGTGTGTGATTTCCATATACCTTGCTCTTCAGTGTGAAGGAAAACAATTTTAAAAAATACTGAAAAATGCTGTAATCTGATTTTTTTTTTATAATGCTGCTGTTGTTTCCACTGTTTAAAAACTGTTGGTTTTGCACTTACACGGTACCTCTCAAGTGAATCCTGACTATTGACTATAATTGTTGAACAACTGCTGAATTGGAGTGAAGGTTAAAAATTATATGAAGCAAAAGGGGATGGTAAGATTTTTGTGTGTGTGTGATACAAACTGTAGAATTGCTCAGGATTTACAATTCTGTTAGATAAACCAGAATTCAGACCACCAGTTTCCAAGAATATTGTTTCTCTAAGTCATGTATGGAGCTGCTCCCTCTCTGGCTGCGTTATAGGATTGTGTTTGGCTGAGGATGCATTCATGGCACACCAAATGCTGCTGTTATCAGATGAAAATTGTTTCCCTTGTGTAGCTGCTTGAAAGATCCTGTCATGAGGATCTTTTGGAAAAACTTTGAATAAGGATTTGAGGTATGTGCAATCTCAATTTAAAAAGCTTCAATGGATTAGAGCATTTTATCGTTCTGTCTGCTTGCTGTAGTTTTTCTCCCCCACATGGAAATGTCTTGAATGTTCTGCACCTTCATGCGCAACCTTTTTTGGAAGACTCATGAACAGGCATATCTTTCACTAACATGTTTTTAAGTAGGTTTGTTGTAAAGGATAATACTGTCTCCCACATTGCTTAATTATGTATTAACACAACAAACGGACAATGTTTATACCATTACATCATTTAATGTAAGCTATGGTAATAGGACTACTTTATTTTAGGCAAGCTTGTGGTTAAATATGTTAATGTTGCATTGAAAGGTTTTGTTACTTTGGTGATTGAGGCTGTATATTGTTTTTATTAAGTTAAATCAGGTAGGCTGAAACTTCTATTCTGGGTAAAGGTTTAAAGCAGAGACTTGAAGCTGTAACACCCTCTGAAGTTTCCTGGTGAAATTAGAGATCACAAGGTAGCAGGTAGGAGTCTACCAACACTAAGACTTGCTTTACTTTGTTACCTTTACTGTCTGACATGTTAATATTTTTCAGAGGTTGACATCCAGAGGATCATTTCTGTTAAGCGGTCTGTGCTGAGCCAGCCTTGGCCAACATCAAAATTCCCACCCTGCTGCTTGCTTGTTCAAGCCATCACCTCCAGTCTGGTAATGCAGGGGGTTAAAACAGGAAAAACAGGAACACTAAAACAATAGGTTGAGATAACAGCAGAGAAATTGCTTACCAACTACCATTGCAGGCAAAATGGGGAAAAAAGTGCTAATTTATTGCCAACTAAAATCGATTCAGGTAGTGAGAAACAAACTCAAAACGGGACACCTTTCCTCCCCCTTACCCCAGGCTCCGCTCTATTTCTCACATCCCCTACCCCTGCCGTGCAAGCTCACGTGGAGAATGGCAGGGGGTTGCAGCCAGTACATAATGGTGTCTCTCTGCCTTCTTCCTCATCACATCCTTCCTCTGCTCTGATGTAGACTCTCCATGGGCTTCAGTTCCTTCAGGAATATCCTTGTGCTCCACTGCGGTATCCTTCATGGGCTGCACGGGATATCTGCTGTTCCATGGAGATGTTCCTCCTCCGCTTTCTTCTGACTTTGGTGTTCCCTTTCTTAAACATGTTTTCCCAGAAGTGTCCCTGGCTCGGCTGAGGGACTCAGCTGTGCTCTGCAGTGTGTGTGTTGGATCTGGCTGTGTCCCACACGGGGCAGCCTCTGGCTTCTTCCCACAGCAGCCTCTCCACTGTCAACCACTTGCCACAACATAAACCTGGAACACAGAGTTTAGTAAGATATTAAGAACACATTTTATTTCCTGGGTCATTAAATTCTGTCCCCTACTATTACTGTCAAACACCATGTAGTCATTTCAAAGCTTACACAGAAATTTGGAAGGTGTCTAGTAAGGAAGTACTTCCTAGTAAGTTGCTGCTTGTCCAAAAATTATAAGCCTAGAACACACAAAAGATTTTAAGAATTTCTTCAATGAAATAAAAGGGTGTGTGTGATAAGGAGTACCAAGTGTTGCAGATTTGCTTATGGGTAGCCTAAGTGCTTGTATTTGTGGAGCACATCCTCTAGCTTTCATCAGCTTGAGGAACAGGCTGAAATGACAGTTACCTGCAAGTGAGAGATCCTAATGCAAATACAAAACCAAAAATTTCAAGAAATATTTATAGAATTATGTAGTTATGTTTGAAGAATAGAGGAAGTGAAAACAAACAGAATGTGATGCCGTTTGCTTATTAACATAAACCAATCTGACTAATGAGTGTGTATATACTCTACAGTGTGTCATTTTGGGGGTATTGCAAAAGCTTGGTGTTGTTCAGGAATTTATGGTCAACATTTCTGAAAAGTGTCAGTGAAAGATAATACTGATGAAAACACTGTTAACCTTACCACAAGGCCAGGGGTTTTTTTGCCTGCAGTTTAGAGTAACAAATTACTTTTGGCAATAATTTTTGGTGCTTTTTCTCTAACTAGCTTTGTAGCTGACAGGAAAATACCTGTTGAACAAAAATGTTTCAGTTGATTTTGTCTGACACAGGAAAAAGATGAGTTGTGGCTGGAGCAATGCATACACATCACAGTATTTAAATAGGCAGATGAGCCTCATACAGAAGTGGAAGTTCAGTTACCAACCACAAAAACTTTTTCTTTGACTATCTAGCTGTGCAGCGTTCTTCATTTACATGTGACTTGTGTTACTTGCACCAAGAAAGACCAGTAAGATAGCCACCAGAACTTGTGTGGCAGTGTCAGTCTTTAATGAATGGTCGTTGAGGGAAATGGAAACCAAAGGCTGTGTGACTACTCTGCTCCCCCTTTTCACTACTGACTTGTTTCATCTTTTACAGGATGTGGTGAAGTACACCTCATCAGTTTACCTGGGACTAGTAAATACACTCTTTTCTATTCAGCTATGTTTTGGTCAGTGTGGTCTAACATAGACTGCCTGTGTTGCTTTTGTGTGGTTGTGTTTCTTACCGGAATAGCAGCTTGAACTGTGCTGCCAGCCTGTGAATGCCAAGAGCCTTGTATGATCGCTAGAATTTGTAGCTGGGACCAGCTGCCTTGGCCTCCTTTGTGTGTTTTAGTTCATTTTAGCTGACTTTGTAGTGAGTTTTTACACTCATTCTAGAAATAGTTGCTGATATTGTCCACCTGCTTATATGAGTAATCTGTCAATAGAGGAGGCAAGAATAATACTGTGTATGTGGTTCACTTTATAGATGGGTGCTTAATAAGCGAATACCTGACCTCATCTTGTGTGTCTTAAGAAAAGAAGAAAATACTGTAGCTATTTCTGTAACTCACAGTCATCAGCCTGAAGATGATTTGTACATAGCTTATATTTGCTTTTTGAGATGCTTACCTTCTTTGGTCTCCATTATTTCTGGAGATTTCTTTTAAATTATCTTCTGCATCTGTGGACTTTCCTGGTTTTAGTTGGACTGCATAACAGTAAATTTCTTCAGTTATATTTCAGTTATTTTTGCTTGGTGATAACAGTAGGGAATAGATGTTCCTTTCTGATGATGTACCTTTGCATCCTATAAGTGGTTAGGCTTATCAGTAGTGCTTCTGAGATTGTTTTCTAATGTGACAGCAGGAATTCAGAAAAGATCCATCCTAATCAATTCCAGTCAGGAGGAGGTCTTTTTATGGAGATGATCAGAATATCTTCACTGAGATGATGTATTAAATAAACTGTTTCAACTTTTATGCTTTTTCTTGGGGTTTGCTCATTGTTTATGTGTAAAAAAAAAATCAATGCCTCTCTTACATATTAGTCTAAAAAATACACGTTAAAAATTCTCAGTAAGACAGAGATAGTAGCCTTGCTTTTGAAACTTACAATTGATGCTTGCCATCAGCAGTAATTTCCAAGGTAAATTCTAGCCTGAGAGGTCTCAAAGGTTATTTCTTCTTTGGATACTTCACGGTTCACAGTATCTAATAGTCTTCAGTTTTGTGTGACTATTAGATTGCTTGCTAGACTGGAGAAGACAAGACTTGGTGAACCATGTGGTCTCTTAGGCCTAATATTTCAAAGGATTAAGACAACCTAGTTTTGATGTAAAAAGCTATCAGTGAGCAAATTAATTGTATGGATAGCAGTTGGAGATGTCAGTAAAAATCCGTGTTTCAAGTGTAATTTTATTTGGTGTTACCTGAACTTGAGAGGAATGTGTCCTTTGGAAGATACCAAATTCAAGGAAGCTCATGGACTTCTTGTTCAAATCTCCATACTGCCCAGAGATCTGCTTTTCTCTGATCTTTGTTTCCCCCCCATAGCTCAGGGTATCGCACCAATATGCATCTAGTTATACAGAGGTTTCTGATTTGAAGTTATAGATGGAAAAACCAGCTCTTCTCCTTCACTGGGGATCCCTGCATCAAGGCTGAGGAACAATCTAATTGCAATGCGTCAGAGGCCTCATTTTCCTAGTGGTTTGGGGGTTTTTTTATCTTCATAAGAGTAAAGGTATTACATGTCACAAGGAACAGTTACTGACTAAAGAGTTATAAATAACCAAGCACTCCATTTGGATTCCAACAAATGCAAGAAAAAAGGGGTTTTTTGTCCCATTTACAGGTGTTACTGGAATAAGTGTTTTCTTACATTCTAGGGAAAAACTGAGAACCTTGACACAAATATATACTGCTTGTGAAATAAGGTCTTTGTGCTCTGTTCTCGATTATGTTTTGAGGATATCTTGCTGCTGCGAGGCCTAATTTCATTATTCTTGTTTCTCTGACATCCAGTATTCTTTAATATCCAAGACTGCAGTGTGTGTAGTTCTCCCTTTCTTCTCAGTCCTTGTGAAAAAGCTGACTTGTTTCATGACTCTGGGAGAAGACTGAAAGTTTTATGTAATCACTGAAGGAGTTACATTAATGTAATATACTACTGAAGAACTCTTTGAGATTAAAAGCATGAACTCTTCTGTTTCTGAATGGCTTAGCAAGAGTTTTAAGGGGGAAGGATCTTCCCAAGTTTTGTTAGGAAAGGAATTTGTCTTCATCAAAGCCTTACCTTACTTCACCAGTCCATGTATGTTACTCATTTGTTTTGTGTCAGAGGAAGAAATGGTGGCTATAGTTTCACAGGCTGTGTTAGCACTTCAAAATAATGGAGTCCTGTCCCCTTTCAGTAGCTCACTTCTGATGGTATTCTGTGATACAGGCTTGACAAACCCATCCCAGTGAGGAACGTAGCTTAGACTTAAAGCACCATCTAAACTGTGCACAAGAGGCCCATGTTGCACCTACCAAGCAGGGTACATTAAGTACTCGTGTTACAACTTGATGTTGCTCTCTGAAGCCTGTTCCTGGAGAAAGGGTGAGATTGCCTTTGACACAGGAGCTTTTATTGCACGAAGAAATTACTTTGAAATTGAATTCTAATATTGTTCCTCTTACAAATTTTCATTTTTAGAATTGCTTTTACAACAGGATTGTTAAGTTTTCTAATTCTCTGTAGGCGTCACTATTCAGAGTTCATTTTTTCAAGTGTTTTTGAATGTAAATGGTTCAACAGTTAGTTGAAAATACCAATATTCTTTTTAAGATGGTAGTGTCATGTCTTTTGATTTCTAATGATTTTGCTTTACTGTTGCTGTTAAAGGAAGGAAATCCCTTATGATTGTTTTTTTCTGCATCCTGTAGTGATGCTTGGTGTGTTTGTGTGCATTCTTCTTCTAATACTTTTCCATGCTTAATTAGTGCTTCCACTTTACAAAACTGCACCTAAAGTGCTTCGAATAGATTGCAAGTGTATAAAAAGACATTTGTCTTCCATCTTCTGCATCTCTTTATTAATTCCCAGCCCGAATTTCTTAAAATCTCAGGGTTTTGCCATGCTTTTAGATGCTGCTGTGGTCTCCATTTTACTCCTGCACCATTGTTCCCCATGGCTTTGCTTAGTTTCTTATAATGGGATCAGCTTGTTCTGTAGCAGAAATATCACAGCAAAATACATCTGTATGTAGACCAGCATTGAACTGCTTTCTGATGTCATATTTATCTAGATTTAGATTTAGTTTTTGTTTTCTAAATACTAAAGAAAACATCTATTCAAAATGTTTCCAGTATTGAGTTCAGTTTGTGAGGGTTTTGTAGTCAGTTCCTAAATTAAGAATTACAGGATAGGAGCTACACAGCTTTGAGTATCATTTATGAAAAGTTAGTTGAACTGTATCACAACTGTAGAACATATTCTCATTCATTATTGGAAATGAGAGTAGTCAGAATGGATTCACTCAAAGTAAATCACACTTGGCCAACCTGATTGTCTTGTGTGATCATCTACATGCGTTGTTCAGACAGTTCTCCCATGAGATTGTAAGTCTTCTGGAGGAAATAAATGGGGACAGCAGATCTGCAGAAGCTCTCCCCTTGATGGAATATGAGCCAGCAGGTAGTCATGTATGTGTGGAATTCCATCTAGACCAGATGGACTTCTATTTTCTCTTGGAATATATACACAGATGTTCATGTGTTCCTTGTCTATCTTGTTTGCAAACTTTATTCCTGAACTGGACAATAAAATAAGTTCCCTTATTTATAATTTTCGCATTTTTCTTCTGTACAGAAATTTGTCCAATTTGATATCAGTGGAAAGTTTTTAGAAGTTTAAATGAAAGTCAGTGTTGGCAAATGATGAAAAAGCACTTCTCTGAGGACACTTGAATAATAATCCTCAGGTTCTCTCACTTGTAGTATGAAATTAGGTGTTCATAAGCTTGGGCAAGGGGCTGGGCAGGATGACTTTCAGAGGTTCTTTCCAACTTCAACCATTCTATGTAGATTGCATCTCAGTTTTTTCCCTACCAGATCATCCTGCATGGCTGAGTATTCTGGTGGTCAGAAGACATCAGTTCTTGTATCTTGCTAAGTAGTTACTGAGCATCTTTGCATTGCATTATCATACTGGTTTCAGTTCTCTTCTGATAATACTGAGGTCTTCTATCTTAGGGTTGCTGCAGATTTTTCTTGTAATCGTAAAAATTGTAGAGTAACTCCAGGATTATGCTTGGTATGTGCTCCTAATCGTAATGAGTCATACTGGGATGCTTGATCTGCACGTAAGTCTGTCAGTGCAGACCTCATTCTTTTAGGTCCATGAAGAGGCCACAGAGTGAAACATTTCAGTGGCCTGTTCCATCAGTGGCCAATTTTGTGTCCAGAAATTCTGAGGAGAGCACTCTTACACAGAATCTGCTGTTGAGCACCACTTCCACTGATTCTACAGATGTGAAGAAAGTGCTGAATAGATATAAAAATAACACATCTGGTCACTGTAAGTGGGCACTGTAGCAGTCAGGGCTGTTCTAGTAGTACAATTTTGTTTCTCTGTATCTCCAAAAAGAAACAGGAACATAAGATGAACATATTTAAACCATAACACTCATTAACCTTTTCCCAAGCCAAGTTTTTAATTTATGTAAATTGGCAGGTCTGTGTAGCCTGAAATCCTCAGTGGGTAGATCTTTTTTCTCCTTGTGGCTCTATTGGAAAGAATCCACTAGAATTTGTAATGGCTTAGTGCAAACCATGGTTGCTATTACTGGAGTCTGGGCTTCAAACTCAGTACCATAATATTTGGTGCATGTTGATGATTTTACCTAAATGATGAAAAGAAATGACTGTTCTTAACAATAGCAGGGCCAGACTTGTAATAATGTCGATTTTAAGTAAAAATAGAAGTATAACCAAATATCGTGATAAATAAATCAGTACTATCAAGGATCAAAGTAAGTAGCTGTGTAAACCCATGTAACTTGACAGCTGCAAGCCTAATAGAAATCTTAGAAAGCAGTAACTTGTTTGCTTTCTTGGCAGAATCAAAAATGAAAAGCAGCTCAGGATGTGAGTTCTGTAAGATTTCTCTGGAGTTAAGTGGTAATTTGACTCTGCTCAATTGAAAGCCATAGTGTTTTTCATTGGTTTTTTTGCACATAAAAGGGAGTACAGGGGAAGGGAACAGAAGGAAACAGACAGAAACTTTCTCTGTATGTGTTCTCTTTTTTATTCAACAATAAAATTACATTTTCAGTTCAGCAAGAATGCTGTTGAATAGCTGCTTAATTGAAAGGAACCTGAATTCAAGTACAGTAAGTTCAGACTGTGTCACTGTTCCTTTTATTCTGGTGTTTTGCAATTTTGTGTTCCAAGGGGACATAAATTAACTATAACTCAGAATACCTGAACAACCATTAAAGCTAAGGTATTTTTTAAAATATGAAAAAAATTCATGCTTTTGAAAGGAGTTCATAGCTAGTAGTGCAAATAAAAAGTGTAAGTGCAGAACTGATTCTGACTGACAAGTTCTAGGAAGCAAACACCTGAATTTATAAAATTCATGGGAGATAGACATGTATATTTATATATACAGAAATTCAGTCTGTATTCCAATATGAAATTTAGCTGGTGGTGAGTTGGTTTGTTCATGTGTTTTTTTTAAGCTGCAGTGGGCATTCAGACAAATTATTTTATGAATTAGTTTGAATTTCTCCCTGAACATGATCCTGGGATACATTTTAAAAAAAACCAACAACAACCCACCCTTTCCAACTTAGCAACAAAAATAATTAAAAAACTCCAAACTCAAACCCTGGCAAAACCAACCAGCCAAACTTGAATAGAGAAACTGTAGAACTTAAAACAACTATTAATTTTCTGTTAATTATGTTTGGATGGAGGAGTCCTTTATTTAAAAATCAATCTTAAGTACAACCATCAGTATACACAGAGATTTGTTGGTGGGTGACTTGGTACAGAAAAGAAAAGGTTTGCTACCACTGCACAAATCAATCCTCTCTTAGTTCACATGCTACTAATATATGACTTTTTTCATCTTAGGGATGAAGCAGATTCCTGCCATATAAAGCTGTCGCTGTNCCCAAACGCCAGGAGAGCAATGAATCTCAAGCACTCTACCCCACCTCTTTTTTTTCAGTTCTAAATCTCGAGATGTCTTTGCTCCCCCACCTGAGAAGACGCCACCAAGACCAAAAAAAAAAGGGCAATTGGGCCCCTCCCTTGTGGCTGGCTAGGTCCTTTGTTTTTCTTAAGTACCCCAGCAATCGCCCCTTAACATGGGGAAAAAATTCCTTTGAGAGAAGAAAAGAGCACATACACACACAGAAAGAAAACTTTCTCAACCCCCAACACTTAAGTACAACCATCAGTATACACAGAGATTTGTTGGTGGGTGACTTGGTACAGAAAAGAAAAGGTTTGCTACCACTGCACAAATCAATCCTCTCTTAGTTCACATGCTACTAATATATGACTTTTTTCATCTTAGGGATGAAGAAGTTTCCTGCCATATAAAGCTGTCGCTGTCCTTTATTTTGGCATTGAGGAAAAAAAAAAAAACCAACAAACAAACAAACAAACAAAAAAAACCCCCACAAACCCCAAAACCTGTAGTTCTTAGTTTCTTTAGTTTCCCCTTCGTCTTAGTGTATCGTTACTTGAAAATAAGAATTTTACTCTCCTGAAATATTATAAGGACATGGGCAGAATTCATACATGATGACTTCAACATTATGAATGCATATATAGATTGTATTTCAGCATTGATGAGGAGACTTGATGGAGTTGACTTGCAAGGAAAATAAAATTCACCTTGGAAAATGGACTTGTAGTACCTTTTTTTGAGCAATTATTTTACTTCTAAACATAATTTGAAGAACAATACATCTGATCCCAGTTTTAAAAAAGAGACAAAAAAAGCTATGCTGTTACTGGGATTTTTGGGCATGCTGTTCACAGGTGTAAAAGTTTTGCAGGCAGTCCTCAGCCTGAAGGTCTTGTTCTTTCTGCGCTTTAATGGACTTAAGCTGCCTTCCCTGGGTGGGCACTGGTATATGATTGAGTGTAAATACTTCAGGCAAGCTCCACCAACTGAGAAATAACCTCAGTTTGAAAGAGTGGACTTTCGGAAGTCTTTTCATTGGTCTTGCTCCCTTTTTGTAACATTCATCTCCTGGGTGATGAAAGCACAGCCAGTTTTGCTGTCCTCATGCAGGGAGTTCATCCAAACAAAATGCAAAGGGATATGTGCTGCCTATCATTGTGGTGGTGGTTGTTAATCAGCAACACATGCTTACATTATTTTTCTGTGTCAGCTTTTCATTGGCAGTGAGAAGTCGTGAATGATTTTGAGGACTGAAAAGGTGGCAAATGAATGCCAGTGAATGCATGCTTTGTTGTATTGTGGTGGGAAAAGAACAGATAACATGCATTGTAGTTGAGACTAGTCCCCCTAAAAATCTGGTGGGTTTGGGAGGTCCCAGTCCATATCACTGTCCTGCCTTGTCTGAATGAGAAGCTCAGACTGTGGTCTAGCACAAAGGTTTTCATGGTGTGTCCTTTCACTCTGCTCTTATTGCAGACTCACGGAAGCTAATGCTGAGAAGTAAGCGTGTTGTTAGAAGTCTAGAGATTTGCATATACAGTGGAAATCTCTCAGGGATCCACAGATTTTAAAAGTTGAAAATCACCTGGGTTTTTTTCCACATCCCAACTTATGCCTTAATAACTAGAATACCGAATGGTCTCATAGGTGCTCTGGATGTTCTTTTTAATTTCTGAGACGTTGTATGCTTGATACTGAAAAACTTTCACAAAGACTGAGAAACTGTTAAGCATCCAACACTTACTC
This sequence comes from Mystacornis crossleyi, assembly GCA_013400655.1. Lineage (NCBI taxonomy): Eukaryota > Metazoa > Chordata > Aves > Passeriformes > Timaliidae > Mystacornis > Mystacornis crossleyi. The sequence continues at coordinate 31,423 of VYZQ01066156.1, forward strand.
AGTATGCAAAGTTAATCTTAGAGAGATGTTGTGTTACTACGATAAGGAAAATAACTAGTAGTGAATTCTGTTGTTACACAGGTGTAATCATGTGTATATCTCATAACCACATCTGTTCTGTATTGGTTTTGTCAATGAATCAAGTGTGAGAACTGCTCTACATTAGTACCTTTCGTTTGAAACACTCCTGCACTTGTGTAATAAATTTATCCTGTCTGCAGAACCTGAAAATAATATGAAAAAATTCAGATGTAGCAACTATTTAGAAGAAGAAAAAGTAGTCATTAAAAAATAAACGTTCACCTTTTTTTTTTTTTTTTTTTTTTAGGTCAGAAGACTTGTCTCCACTTACATGGTATCTTTCCTTACCTCTATGTACCATACGATGGTTTTGGACAGCATCCAGAATGCTACCTTCGTCAAGTGGCGTTCAGCATTGACAGAGCACTCAATGTGGCTTTAGGCAACCCGTCTTCTACTGTTCAGCATGTTTTCAAAGTATCATTAGTATCTGGAATGTAAGTATGACCTGTCAGGAGTTTTGGTTGTCTGTTTTGAAACGTTTTTCGCAGTTGTACTACATAGAAGCACTTTGGACTTGGGTGAGCGCAGTGCTAATCCTTCTTCATTCCCACCCACGTGTGTCTTCATACAGGGCTGTACAACTTCTAAAGAACTCTTCTCACTTGCTTTGACTTTAACATAGTTAACAGGTTTTCCCAAAAAAACCCTTCTTGACACAACCATTTTTTCCTAAATTGTATCCTAGTGTGTGTAATTTTGCAGAATCTGTTCTTGTTAGCTTTTTCTGTTTCTGCTGTTAGAGCAGTACTTTCCGTGCAGCGTTTTCTACCTCTCTGGATTGTTCTAGGTTCCTTGAGACCAGGCATGTCTTGCAGGACCCTGATTCTTGGTGGTCTTTTTTTTTTTTGTTCATCTAAAATGGCCCCCATGGAGAGTGTCAGGTCATGTTTATCTGTCTGATTCTTCCAGCAGCACAGGCCAGGAAGTAGAGGCTTTTAAACATACATTCACTAATCTGTCAAGATGACCATTGTGCTTTATTTGGGGTAGCTTTCTATTGCTGCTGAGTTATATGCTATCACTGAATGCTAACATGAATGAATGAACGAACATTTTGAGGATTCTATTAGTTAATTTTTATTTAACTTGCATAACCAAGGGTTGAAAAATAAGTCAAATCATAATGAATAATAGGAAAATATCCTGGGGGAACACAGGTAGTCTAGATACACATATTCAGCTTTTCAGCTTCAAAACTCTAAATGCTAATTTTTCGTTGTGCAGCACTATGATTTGCTTTTTTCATACATTTCTCAATTATATTCTTTCTAATTGTTAAGTGTAGGAAGATATTATTTCTGTTCCCAGCCAGTTTTGGTGGCTTCTAGATATTGTGAGTAAAGTAGCTGCAATAACTTGTTTTTATTTTCAATCAGAACTTTCTGATGTTTTTGCAATTACAAAGAAGGTCACCTACCAAATTTCTTGATGTTGTTCTTTCTGTCAGAACTATGTAAATTGTAGTATAGCTGCTCCTCTCTCAGTGAAAACTGGGCAGAGTAAACTGTTGACGACAATCTTTGCTTGAATCAGTGCAAAAGGAACAGGTAGAAATTAGGAGAACCTGCCTCTTTTTCACTTCTCTTGCCTTAGAACTTCAGAACAGTCTTTACTGAGAGTCAGCTGCTCATTGCCTCAAAGCATCATAAGAGAGCATTTCAGGTATTTTGTTTGTTTGCATAAGAGGCTAATGGGGAAGACCTAAATGAAATACATCTTCTTTACCTTGGTAGATAGACATGCTTATTTAATACTCTTCATAGTAAAATGTCATTGAATAAATGCCACAGCATAACTGGCTAGCTTCTTGCTTTTATTTCTTTCTCTCCAGGCCTTTTTATGGTTACCATGAAAAGGAGAGACAGTTTATGAAGATTTATCTTTACAATCCTGCAATGGTGAAAAGGTAAGGATGTGGAAATACAAAGTTCTGTCTGATTTCCTTATATCTTGAATTAAAAAGTCAGGTTTGAAACAAGATTCACCAATAACTTAACAAAATAAAAGCTCCAAAATTATTGTCCCACAGTTTTCAAAACACTTTAAAAATTGCTAATTTTAAACACACCAATAATTTTTTAAAGCAGTAGCATGTTAAGAAACAATACCAAAACTTACTTGCCTTCAGTTGTTTCATGTTTGCTGTAGTTCTTGAACACTTAAATTTGCATCAGGTTACTTTTTCTGTAATTCCTAAGGAAAACAATGTAGCAGTCTTTCATACGGTTTCATTTCATCTGTTATGAAGTAAATTGTGGTAGGTTTTAATTCCAGCAACAATTACTAAATGTAAGATTTACTTGGAAAACTGAATAGCTTTTGTTATTAGACAGGTTCTCTATTTCTCAATAGAGTAATGTTCTGTTATATGAAAGTGCTGTTGATTTCAATCTTACTGTCAAAGTAGTTGCAGTAAATTCAGGAATAAATAAGGAGGAATTATTTCCCAAGCATAAACTGAAACCCCTTGAGTGTGTGCTGTTACATACTATAACTTTTTTAAAAGGTCTAATACATGATCATAAGACAGGATTGTCTGATTTTTCTTCTAGGCAACTGAAATTTTGCATGATTTAAATTTCTGTCTTAATGTATGACGTGACAGTTGTTTCAAAATTTGGAGCTTCTCATGTTTGAATTGCTCCTATGCAGATAAAGACTGACACTTCACTTAAATTATTCCTTTCTTTTTTCTATATAGAACTTTATTTTTCATCCCAGTTTGTTGCATTTAGAAATACTTAGTACTTTTCTTTGTTGTATAGATGTATGTTAATTTAGAAATGCTTAGTGCTTTTTTCTTTGTTGTATAGATGTATGTTAATTTGAGATAAACGTATTGTACCAATTCATAATTATCCAAATACTTGCAGTTATTTTTTAATGTGTATCTGTTTAAAAGAGAGGATTTGTCCTTCTACAGGGTTTTAAAATACTGCTTCTGAGTACACAATATGTAGCTTGAAAGCCATGAAGGACATCATATATATCATATGTATGTGAAGGAGAACTAGGGAGACTTTCAAACTTACTGCCAGTGTGTAGGCATACAGCTGCCACAGTTGTTCTGTTGGAAGATTTCCATGGCCTATAGTGGCTTTTGGATCACTTGCAGGAATAGAATATTGTAGGATGGTTTTTCTCAGAGAGTTGCATGTTTTTTAAGCTGAAGGATTCATGGTTCCTTTGTAACCAGCGCCCAAATATTGTATCATTATTAGCAGAGATCACTTTTGTTTGTCTGTTATTGTGAAAAAAGGGTTCTTAAGTTAAAAATACAACTAAGGCAAAATTTAAAATGTCTAAGTATTTTATATTTTGATAAGATCAAATATCAATATTGTTGTACTGAAATAATTTTTTGTTTATGTCCTAATTTGTCTTTTAGAGTTTGTGAGCTTCTGCAAGGTGGAGCCATAATGAACAAATCTTACCAGCCTCATGAAGCCCATATTCCCTACCTCCTCCAACTCTTTATAGACTACAATTTATATGGAATGAATTTAATAAACCTGGCTGCTGTCAAATTCAGAAAGGCAAGGAGAAAAAGTAAGGTGTTTATTTCTTAAGACCAAATAATTACTTTGAAGGCTAAAAACTACCATTTTGAACAAGATGTCACTAGCTGTCAGCTTTTGCTGTAGTTTGACTGAATGGTGTGTGTTAAGGTCCTGAAGTTTGCTTTTGGTGTCAAAATGAAGTCCACATGTAGCTTTTTCCATTTTATGCCTCTGTATGGGGATTGAAGAAAAGCCTGCTTCCTGAAATGAGGTGCTGTATATCAAGAAACATGTCTTCTGTCAGCAGTGGAGCTGTGACCATTTCACAAGATGAATTTTTGATATTTAGTTGAAGAATTGACATGAAAGAGAGCATAATAATACTGTTGCTTTATTTTTTTATGGTTTTGATTCTTGTATCAATTCAAATTCTTTTTTTGTTGCAGTAGTGTCTTTACAGATTTATGGCCAATGATTTTGCTCTGATGACAATGAATGTTCTTAAATAAGATGCTTGTGTTTGTGCAAAAGTCATTTTGCTCTAAGGTAAAATTTTAATTAGTAGTGTGTGAGCAAAGGAGGTATTTTTAAAAATCAATTTGGCATTTTGGATCTACACACTGACATAAAAATTAAGTTTGATGAGAACATGCCTAATTCTTCTAAATTCTTCGTTGTAAAGGAGAAATAACAGTAGGAAAAGCATAATGCCTTTGGTACTTAAAGTTTAGTAAAATAAGTATTGTTTACTTAAATCATAATTGTTCCTACAGCTAAAGCAAAAGTTGAAAGGAATGGTGAAGTATCTTTCTGTAAAAACGCCAAGCAATAATCATGCTGAGTTTCTTCCTTATTTTTATGCGTATATATTCAGACAAGAATAGATTAGACCATGGAGTTTTCTAACTAATTTTTTTTAAAGGAAAGTACTCTTTTTCATGCTCAACAATAGGCCACACTTTTTGCTGATGTCAGAACTCTAGGAAGGCAAAAGCTCAGCCATGGACAGAGCATCTTCAGGATTTTTAGTCCTGAGGAAGTATAGTCAGGTACCTTTAGTCTTCCAAATACTCAAATCAGCCTTCTGGAAACATGCAATGTGATTGTACCAAATAGTTGCTTCCATTCTTTTTCCATAGCTCTTTTTTTTCCTCTCTTTCAGATGATAGGTGAAAAACACAAGCTATTTATTTTCTCCTTCATCATTTATTTAAGGATGAGAGACCTAAGTCTTGTACGGGAACAAGGGGGTGAAAGAGGAGCATGGGCTGAGACCAGTGGACTTTAATTTTTCTTGTAGAGAAGAATCCAGTAAGATAGAAGGAAAAAAATGACACTACCTTGTCTGACTCATTCAGATACTGGCTGCAGTGCTCCTAGGAAGATGCATTCTGCTTTGCATGGCTGCACATCACACGTGCATCAGAAGCCTGCCTCAGTCTGTTGGAGTCCCCAGGCACAGGATCACTGTCTACTGCTCCTGGCACAGCAGCCAAGCGACAAATGGTTTGTCCCTGGTGCGGCCTTACCGAGGCACTGCTGCCAAGAGGCCTGTGCTTGTACAGCAACCCTCTCTGAGCTCAGGCTGTTGGAGCGGTGTAGAACGCACAGCCTCGGCTTGCCACTGACGCACTTCACCTGCCCGTTCCTCAGCATCTGTTGTGGGAGTGTGCATTCCTTTCAGTCAAGTATAGCTGTGTCACGCAGGCCTGGCTAGACATTCTTTCTTAGCAGTAAAAGCCTTTGCCAAAAGACGGGCGGCAAACACTTACCTTAGTTCCCTTGCAGATGACGATATAAAAATGAGTCTGGCAGTTAATACATCTGTCAGTGTAAGCAAGCAGCCTCAGGAGCCTGTTCATAGTGGTATTTTTCTCACTGAGATAAGTAGACCTTTTTGAAGGCTGAGAGAGGTCAGCATTCAAATTTGTATTAGCAGGACCATTCTGCCTTCATCAGCCTGTATCCAGAAGGTGCAGCAGTTCATTTTCTCGAGTCCTTGTCTTTATGGGCTGTGAAGGAGGCTGCCTGTTCATTCATGCACTACATACCACTGTAACTATTGCAAAATTTTTATTTTCAGTAGCTGAATCTGCTTCTGTAATATGACTCTGAAAGACCTTGATGTGTCATTGCTACTCTCTTTAAAGATCTTTGTATCAAGAAAAGGGGAATATTGAGTGTCCTTAAATCCCTATCCCTATGATTAACTTTACTGAAGAAACAAACTGATACAGGAATTTGAGCCTCAATTTTTAGATGTATAGGAAAACAGGGTTCATAGGCAATACAAAAGGGAATAATGCACTGAAACTGCTGTAATGTGGTATTTGAATTGCATATAAATCTAAAAAATAATAGTATATATTGTACCAGTTGGCCTATAATCTTGCATAGCTGCTGTGAGATGTATTTTCCTTTAAAATATACAACTATTCAGTCCCTTTTCATCAACTTAAAATAATCAAGTTGTAGATGAAAAATAACAAGAGATGTTTCCATGCCTAGTCAGCTTACATATGCAGAATTAGCTGATGTGCCACGCAGTAAAAGCATGGCTGTGTTTCTTCCTGGACTAGCTGCCCGGTGCACAGACAGTAAGGTGTGCTGGATTTGAGCTGGATCCGTGCCAGTTGGATCAGATATTTTGTTTTGTCTTTCTGGAATCACCTGCTTAGGCATCGAAGTGCATGACCGTAACAGCACAGGTGTGGCTGAAGTCTGAGCTGGCTCTGCATAAGCACAAGAGTGTCTTTTCACCCCGACTGATTGCCACATCTTTGTGCCATGTCAGTACACTTAGGAGTCTGATGTAAGGGCAGGGTTTGCAGGAACTAGTCTGAGTGCAGTAGGCTTGATCTGGAACATATGGAATTAAGCCTGCTTGCTTCTGTTTGTAGCTTCTAAGGTTCTTTTGGCATGGTGTCTGGCAGTTGCTTCTGTAGTAACTTTGGGCTTTTTGCTACATGACATATCCCTGAATCAAATATTCCAAGCAGTGGAATTCATGTTGGCAAGACTATTACGAGATGTATAGAATAAAAATTCATGTTCTAATAAATATTTAATTACTGAAGACCTCTGACAATTGAGTTGTTTAATTGGTGTATCTTTAACAAATGCAGAAGTTTGCTATGGCTGAAAGGTAAATTTAATACCAGAAAACTGCTAGTGCGTGACACCAACATAGGTGAGAAAATTCAAGGTTCAAACTGGTCTTTCAGGTAGAAGTGGGAGACTGAGTAATTTTCAAAGCCGTCTCCTGTTCTACCTCCCTCCAACTCCATTCTTGGGCTTTTTTCTTTTTTGTGCCATATTGGCTTTCCTTTCTCTGAAGACTGAGGGTTCAGTTGGAGACCTCAAGGGAGATAGGAATTTTTCAGAGAGGACTTCACCAGCATGACTTTGGAGCACACTTCCTTACACAGAGACCTCTGAGCAAACTTACAGTGTTTTCTTTATTTGTCGGTCAGACGACGTCTGTCTTCATTACGGGTTTGCACTTCCTACTACTACCATTGTATCTGGAATGTATTGTATATTCCCTTTTGACTCACAAATAAGAAAGAGGAAAAGTGTGAAGTAGAATTTAGTGGGGTTTTTGGCTTGTAATTTCCATTGGGATTTGAACTATGGACCCAGGAAATTCTGAAGTTTACATCAGACTCTGTATGATTTATTTTGAAATTGTCACAAATAGGAGAAGATTGAGTTTAGGTTAAGATATGACTAGAATGCAACAAATGTCATTCTGATAATGTCAGTGTGTTGGAAATATATTTTTCTTTTTATATGTGTCTACCTGTTAGAAAATTAGATCATTTATACGATAGCATAGTTAATGGGTAAAGATGATATCATGCAGTGCTATTTATTCTTTAGGAGCAGGTGGACTGGTAATATTAAATAATAAATGCATTTATATAATGATATTTGTTAAAAATGTTGCCACATAAATGAATTAATTTCTCATTCTACTTTTTTCCCTAGGTGATGCATCAAGTGTAAGTAAACATCATAGAACTCATTTGCCAGAAAATTCAAGCAATGTATCTTTCACTGAATGGGAAGAAGATGAAATACCAAGGTCAGCATCCCAGCTTTTTCTGTTTTATGCCGTATTTTCTTATATACATCAACTTACATGTAATACAGAGTTCCAGTCTCTCACTTACAAGACCCTTACAATGTCTTACATGTTAAAAAAAAGGTGATAACGTAACCCAAATTGTCATTGTTTAGTTTCTTTGTATAGTTGTGGTCACCTGACACTTTGTGGTATGTGGTTATAAAAATCCAGCTGGGACATAATGGGCAATATTTGACTTTCTGTGTTTTGGAATGATGACTCTGATGAAGAGCTAAGCAAGCTTAATAGTTACAGAGAGTATTTCCACATCAGTTCACAGATTGTGTTTTTGTAATCATCCTTAACTAATGTGACCTCTCTGGTGAGGCCGCATCTCGAAGCCTCTGTTTGGTTTTGGGCCCCTCACTAGAAGAAGGACATTGAGGTACCCGAGCGTGTCCAGAGAAGGGCAATGAAGCTGGTGAAGGCTCTGGAGCACAGGTCCTGTGAGCAGCAGCTGAGGGAGCTGGGGGTGTTTAGCCTGGAGAAAAGGAGGCTCAGGGGTGACCTTATCACTCTCTACAACCACCTGAAAGGAGGGAGTAGCCAGGTGAGGGTCAGTCTTTTCTCCCAGGTAACCAGTGGGAGGACAAAATAAAATGGCCTGAGATTGTGCCAGGGGAGGCTTAGACCGAATATTAGTTTCTTCACTGAAAGGGTGGTCAGGCATTGGAATAGGCTACCCAAGACGTGGTGGAATCTCCTGGAAGGGTTCAAAAAATATGTGAATGTGGTGCTTGGGGGACATGGACTGCTAGATTAACAGCTGGACTCGATGATCTGAGGACTTCTCCGGCCTTAATGACTCTCTGATTCCATGAATAGTGTGTTATCAGAGAATTTCAGTTTGTCCATTTCAAATGGTATCTACATAAGAATCTCAGCTTAGAATTTTCATGTCTGTCTCCCATGCTTTTCCTAGGCATTTCCTACTCTACAGTTAGTAATTTGTAATCGTTTCACTTCTTTAAGAAAATGGAATATTTCTGCAATTTTGGGGGTTTTGTGGCCAGAGTTAGGGAGGGAAGAGACAGTCACAGTATCTGATGCTACTTCGATTTGTATAGTTTATCTACAGCAAGTTCATTCTTTAAGCTATTTGCTAATGTTTGGCAGGTCCTTCTGTCATCTAGTAGTCTTCTTAGTCGTTGGGTAGTTCCTGTCATTCTTCTCTGAAGAGCTTATTGGGCTCAATACGCCGCGCTTCCTGCTAATGTTATGTACTGGGAAAATGGGCTTCCCCAGTAGAAAGCGTGTGCCTTAAACCATACATCAGGTTTTTCTAGTATGCAAAAACATGAACTTCTGTTGGTTACATCTGGTTTTCTGATTCTGTTACTACTTTAGGGGATTTTGCAACAACATTCGTGTGACCATCTCCCTTCTGATCACTTTATGTGCAATTGTTCTTGGGCTGTTTCTTCTCCTTTTTGGCTGCATATTTCATTCACAGTCCATTTCAACTTTTGTTTGGCTTGGTTCTGCAAGCCATCTTACTTAAACAGTAAAGGTTGGATCCTACGTTAGACCAGGATTATCTGATGTGACTTTACACAGATCTGAGGAGGGCAGCTAAAAAGAAAGCAGACTAGTACTTCCTGGCTGTCAGAACCAGAGAGGGATGAGCTCAGCAGAGCAGGAGCCAAGGATGCATCTTCATGGCTGTAATCACAGGTCTTCTTTTGTCCTCCTTCCACACTTCCGTGTGTACAGCCAGGGGTGCAACACCTCACTCACGCCAGTCCTATTCCAGCACTCACAAATGTTCCAGAAGTGGGACATTAACAGTAATGGGGAAAATACCAAGACTGGCCATTTCCCTGGCATTCATTCACTGAAGTTCTGCCAGGAGGAATTTATTTCTTGAACGTAAAGCCTGAGTACTACATAATACGCTACACAAATTTCTCTCTACACCATATGCAATGATAATGGTAGTTCCTGATACACTTTGCAGTTTCATTTATCATGCCAATTTGGCTTGTGAGCATTTTGGGATTTATTAGTACAAGATGTTTCTCTTCTTTCTTTTTTCCAATTGAGAATCTTCTGTTTGGAATCCATTATGAGTTCCAATAGGATCTTTCATCCCATTTTAAAATTTCATTCTGTTATTCTACTTCTGAGTTATCCTGCTTTTGTTTTCTGATACTATGATCTGGTTATGTATCCAGCATGTCTACTGGCTTGCCTTATCAGCGTATTTCATTACTACACTGCTGCATTTTCTGCCAAAAGTATTAATGAGATGTGAAGTAAACTCAGTCACAGAAACTGATCTATATTCAGTTCTACACATTTTGTGTTGACACTCTGTCTTTTTTATATATCCAAGAGGAATTTAACATTTACTTAGCTCTTAAAATGCTTTAATAAATGAGGAACTCATTTATGATATCTCCAACTGAAATCGTTTCCCATTTGATACAGTGTTAAACATTCTTTTGTCTAGAAAACCGATTTTTTTATTAAGGGTGTTCTAGCATGACTGTCTTCCCCATGCTGTAGGACATACATGCCACAGCAAAGCAACAAACCTAAACTTTTCTGTCCTAATTTTACTCTGTTCTGTATCTACACAAAATTACTTAACTGTTAAAATCTGTTCTGGATTATTTATGGGAGTCATCAACTTAAAACAATGTTCTTGTAATCAAACATACTTGTATTGCTTTGAAAGCAAAACCAGTGAGAGAGAGGCTCCAAGTCAGAAATACAATTTAATAGAAAGAAAAAATAAATGCAATAGTACAAAAGAAGCTACTGACAGAATCAGAATACAGCCTGGCACCCTGTTAGTGGGAGTGGTGGTAGCAGTCCAGATGAAGTGGTCTTGTTGAAAGCAGTGATCCCGCAGAAAGGCCTAGTAGCTCCTGTCCTCTGGAAGTCCAGTGGGTAAGGGCTCCTTGTGCCCCTCCAAACCCAGCCATGTTCTGTCTTGCTCCTGGCAAATCAAATTATTTACTCGCTGCTTTGATTATTGCACTGTATTAAGCCAGAGACACTTCTTTTAATGTAATTCTAGAATGGTTCTGTTATCAAATAGACAAATGTCCAAAATCTCTAGTGCCCAGGAATCCCATATGTTTTGAGGCTTTCAGGTATAATAAGTGCCAGTGTTATCACACTGAAACCTACAAAGCCTACCCTAAAATGGGCAGCAGTCACCTCAACCTGGTGGTGCTATCCAGCAGTTTTTGACATCAGGAGTTCTGGGCATGAGACACATTTTGTTATCCCACTCAGGCAGCTGATAAATGACGAAACGCTTCTGTGAGTTCCACTGAGAAAACTTTCTGGTAAACATCAGACTTAGAGCAATCTGCCAGTCAAGTCTGACACTTGGACATGATGTGTTAACAGCAGA
>VYZQ01066168.1:1435-12133 GCA_013400655.1 Mystacornis crossleyi
CCCGGTGCCAGCCCCTGGGCTGGGGACAGGGTGATTTACACGGGGACAACTGCTGCAGTCACCCCAGCTGCCTGCTGCAGGGAGAGGGGCTGCTCCCAGCCCCGCACCAGCTTCGAGCTGCCTTTTCCCTTCCTTATTTTTTTTTTTAATTTTAGGGCCAATATCCAGTGCCAGGCTGCCCCACTGGTTTGCCCTCACAGTTCAGAGATGGTTTCACAAAGAGGTGAGCTGCTGTTGTCCCACCAGCCATCCCAGGAGGGCATCCATCCCCAGGACACACATGACTCCCCTGAGCCTCCTGCCCCTGAGGTCAGTTCAGATGCTCGGCATGACTTTTCCTAATCTTCAGCACGTCAAACCTTATTAGTTGATTTTATTAAATCTCCCTCCAAACATCTCTGAAGTAACACTTGGTGTTGCTGTATCCCAAAATAGCCACTCAGTCTGAGTTTTGGCAGCCAGCACAGAGGCTGGATGAGACCCTGGAGAGTCGAATTAAGGAGGAAACTCTCACCCAACCTCCTTGTCCTTCTGACTTGCACAGCCTCTTCCCAGCCCCACACAGCCCCCAAACCTCTTTTACCTTAGGAACTCTGCAAGCATCGCTGCTTCTCCAGCTGCCTTGAGCTCCAAACTGGGCCCAGGACAAAATCCTGCTTGCAAACAACTCCAGTTGTACAAGATCTGCACTGATTGTGCAGCTGCAGGAACCTTCCGCCAGCATCCAGATCATTACTCTTCCTGTTAGAACAGGCCTCTATTTCTGCTGTGTGAGAGGTGAGATATCCACGAGACAGAGGTACAAAGCCACTGTTAATTATTAAAAGCATTTATCACTGGATCTCTAGCGATGGGCAGGTGGCAAATCTTGGGTGAGCCATAAAATTTCCATGAGAGGACTTTTAAGGGGAAAGAGTTGGAGGAAATCATAGTGCATTTAAAGTGTAATATGAATTCATATCAGTGACTGATTAGACACAGCTTTAACCTCTGACTACAGAGGTTTACAATTTAAAAGACATCTGGTAACGGACGATTTTGCAAGGTAGACAATTTAAAAGACATCTGGTAACTGATGATTTTTCAAAGCCAGAAGTCCATTACAAACATTCAAATGAGCTTGAAAAAAAAGCACAGGCACATCTGGTGTCATGAACAAGAGCTCGGAAAAATCCCCCTCCTCTGTTGCAGTGTTGCTGGTTTTGCCAACGGTGAAAAGCAGCACAGACCTGACCCCAGAGGCTGGAGGGACAGGATGGGCTGGTGCCCTCCTGGGCTGAGCAGTCTGGAGCTGGACTTCTGATCCAGCAGGTCTGTGGCTTGGTCCTTAACCCATCCTTGCTCTTAGAGCCACCTTTCCTCATCCTGAATGTCATAATGTCATAAGAGTTGTAATTTTAGTAAATTCGGATCCAAGCACGAGGTAGGTGTAGGTTTCCCAGTGTGAGCATGGGGAGATGACCCATTCACACAGCAGCCCGAGCCACCTTTCCTCATCCTGAATATCACCTTTCTTCACCCACATAAATAGAATTATTTGCATCCTTCCCGTAGATGAAAGATGATCAGATTCAGCCCCAAGTCAAAAGATCCTCGTTTGGCCCTGGGGATGTGTTCAGAGCGTGGGTCACACACCAGAGCTGCAGCACAGAAAACCCTGGCTGTGTAAGAACCAGGGAATTCTGCCAGAAAGACCAGGGATGTTTTTCTGTTGTTAGCCCTTGGAGAATGCTTTCTTTGACCAAAAATACCCCAAAACTGTAAAGAAAAACTCCATCTCTTGCAATCTTATGAAAGCATGGCCATGTGCCACAGAGGGTAATGGGCTCCCCAGCAATGTCCCCCATCATAACTCAAATGGCAGGAGCAGACTCTAAGAACTTACTCACTCCCTCCTCTCCGTGGTTTTTTTTTGTTGTTTTTTTTTTTTCTATTGGTTTGTTTGAAATAAAGCCATTAGACCCTTGAAAAAGCAGCCATTACAAACTGTGGAAAGAGTTCTCCAAACAGCTGCTGAGGGTGCTGAGCAGCCCCCCACAGAACCAGAAGGAGGGTTTTCCACAGAAAAGTTTTCCATGTTCTCCCCTGCACAGAAGAAAACACTGAGAGGGAAAAGCTCTGCCTTTGAAAAGGGAAAAAGTTCCAGTCTCAGCTGAGCAAGGTGTGAGCTCCATCTTCCCCCTCATCCCTCCCAAAGGGGATAAACTGAAGATGCCACTTCCCTCAAACTTGACCAGAAGTTCTGCACATCCCACCATGCCCATGCTGGCAGAGATGCCACCAGGACCAGCCATTTCAGAGAGCTGCCCTGAGCACTCTGGACCACAAAAGTAACCTCAGTCTTTCCTCCTTCACAAGGAAAAACCTTTCAGGCAGAAAATCCCCTTTTCCTCTCACACTCCTTTCCATCACCTGACCAAAAACTTCACCAGCATCAAGGCACTGAGAGTGTCTCCTGAGCAGGCCTTGCTGGGAGAATGACCTGAAGTCCCTTTCACCAGGGTCTATTTTTCTTCTGTTGCATTAAATGGGAATTCTCTGTCTCAGCCCTGAGTTTCTCATCTGTCCCTGTTCTCCGAGGTTCATCCTATCTGGAGATTTTCCTGAAGCCAGGCTGACTTAATTCCAACAAGTGGGAACGAGCTTCCCGAGCTTCCATCACCCCTCTTATCACTTCCTGCCTTAAACAAGTTTGACCTTTTGAGTGATTTGAACTTTGGGCAGCATTGAAACACTTGTTCTGGCAGATGAGGTCAGTCCCTCAGCTTTCTGCTGTGTGTAATGGGGCAGTTAATGCTACCCTGGTTTTAAATCATGGCATATTCCCAGCTGTGAGCACAGGGAAAGAAACAAAGCTCACCAGAAGTTGTGCCCTGACACCAGGCTGGGCCAGGCTTGAGCCACACAATTTCAGCTTCCAGCTCCTGCCTCCTGGTTACTTCTGGTCGCACACTCTGCAAAGAAAAAGAAACCTTTTAAATAGTCTAGAAAAAGGTCCTGTCTCGATCTTTCTCTCCCCACCATCACCCCCTCCTGACTTCCTGAAGCCATCCACGCAAAATCCCTGAAAATGCCTCCTGCACAGGATTGTTGTGTCACTGCCGACCTTGGGCAGAGGTTTTTAATAACTAACAATGACAAACAAAACCTCGGGAGTAAGATGTTTCCATGGCATTTAAAATAGACTTGGAAGGGAAGATATTTTGTCCAAACATATAAATATTCCTCAAGCTGTCACAGGCCAGAATTTGAACATCATGTTGTATGTCAGACTTGGAAAGGAAAAAAAAACCCAACTGGAAATGGATTACAAAGAGCAAGTTGAAAGAAATGCAAAAACCAACCACACGGGGAAAACCACACTGGAGCAAACCCAAATCTTTTCATCACTGTAGAAGCATTTTATGTTAACGTGAAGAGGAATTTATTCTTTTATTAATGCAGGATTTTTTTCCCCTGCCATCTCTGCAGGACTTAATGTAGACAAATAAAAGCCCTGTCAGTGACTTCATTGCTCTCAGTTTTGTATAAAGGGGTTGGACACACACTAATGGGCACTTCTTTGTGGCAAACAAGAGTCAATAATGGGCATTTTTCTCCCTGCTTGCAGAAGAATGCTGGTGAATTTAATAGATTTTATAATGTTTGCTTATTTACACTCATGGTTGTGAATATCACAAGAGGAAATCTTAGTTTTAAGAGGGAAATCTATAGAAAAACCTAAGCATTGAGAAAGTTTTTCTTCAGAGGGTTGTCCTCACAAGCCTCCCCTATGTTGGTCACTGCTGTGAGAGGCCATGGCTGTGATCTCTCAGATTATCAGGACATATCCAGAGGGAAAGACTCTGGATACCATCGCTTCTGAGGATGGTGTGGCCACCACTTAAGTGATGAGTTGATGCATCCTCTGTCTTGGTCTATTGACTGATTTTTAGGTGAAATAAATTCCAATTAAAGTGCGTAGAAATCGGGAATATGCTCGCCACAGCATTCCACTTCAGAAGCACAACCCTGGGGCTAATTTCCTAATTACTAATTTCCTATAGTGCCCCAAAGCTCTGCAACTGCCATATTCCTTTACTTCCTGCCAGCCCTAGTGAAGAATCTGGTGTTACTTACCCAAAACATCATTTCCTCAGGGAAATGTGGCTGAACCTCAGGTCTGAGGGGTCTGATGGTCGGGGTGCACCAGTGGGGTCACAGCAGTGTGCTCTGTGCTCGGGGAGTCCTTGCAGCCAGGACACAGCCCTGCCACACTGACTGCACGGGAATACAAAGGGAGGGAGGAAGGCAGGAGAGCAAGAACATCACTTTTCAGAGCTCATCATTCAACACTCACACGCAGAAAATCCCCTGGAGCCTTGCAAGGGGCCTGAACATCCGCCAGCAGGGAGAGGAGAAAATAAACAATACTTTTTAAATTTAATTTTTAAAACAAGCATACAAATATGAGCGCCCATAAATTTTACATAGCAACATTCTGTCCTTCCCAACCCACTCATGTTTGAGAAGTTAAATAAAGCAAGTTATCTTGTAAAATATTAATTAAAGCAAGCATTATATTGGGTCCCATGGATCACTTTGTGTCCAATATTTGCAGTGTCACCATGGTGAGGAGCTGCACCTAACGACAGCGCTTTAGTTATAAAGACCAGTGAGCTCAGCCATTGCTACTGGCTTCCTGAAATATAAACCTGTCATCTGGACTAGGACAGCTCAGGCAACATAAAATGAGGCTTCAAAGTCAGCATCACAATTTGAATGGCTCGTGCCAGCTGTAAAGGTTAAGGTTGCAAACACTGAAATATCTTCAGTAGGAAACTATTGGCTGCTAAACGTACATGGACTGAGATAAAATCAAAGTGAAGACGGGGCCTTTCACAGGAACCAGAGCCAGTGAATTAATGGGATATAATATGAAGTGTGAAAGCTTTAATGATCAGAACAACAAGGCAAGAAAGTCATTTGAATGCTCACTACTGTGCCCTCTCAAGAGATTTTATACAGCCCAGTTTCGAGGCTCTAGGTCACTGGGGAAAGTCTTACAGATTATATTTCTTGGAAGGGGCTCTGCAGAGTGTGCCCCTACATTCCCAGAGATCCAGTGGCCGCTTACAAATATTCAGTGTCCTATAAAAAGCTGTGTCTCATGCCTAGCAAAAATGTCATAAGAGTTGTAATTTTAGTAAATTCGGATCCAAGCACGAGGTAGGTGTAGGTTTCCCAGTGTGAGCATGGGGAGAGGACCCATTCACACAGTCTCTGCCACCTGGTAGCCAAAGCACTTTGCACAAAGTGCCTCGTGTGGCCACTCAGACACTGAGAATTTCCATATTAAATCAGTCACAGAAAGAACAATTTAGAATTGTTGAGCACAACATCTGGACCAGACACTGCCAAGGCTGTTGTTTTATCAGGCTGGCTCTCCAGGGCTGGCGTTGGGAGGATGTTTTTGGTCCCTTCCCATGCTCTGTGAGGAGATCGAGCCATTCCCTGGCACTCAGCATCAGCCCAGACGAACCACACAGCAAAGCAAACCTCATCCCTCCTCCTCCCCTGCTCCCAGCCCGCTGATTATCTCAGATCATCAGTGTTTTGGATGACCGAATAAACAGGATTATCCTCTCCCAGTGCCTGTTAAGTCACAACTGTATGGCGATCCTATTAGTGGACAGCAATGGTGTGGGTATAGCCAAGCAGGAGATTAGCTTTTGCTTGCTCTGTGGAGCTGAAAACAGCACCGGGAAATTTTTAATCTCCATGAAGGGGACACTAGAGCTCACAGAAAGAAAATCAAATTCATCTTTATTATCCTTCTCAATCAGCTGCCTCGCTCAAAAAAAAAAAAATCATCCCTATTGACAAAGTCATAACCTCCTCTCACTGATATAGCAGCGGATTTGGGATGCCAATGAAAAAACCTCTTACATGCACAGCCCTTTTTCAGCCCAGCTGATCCCAGAATGCTCTACAAGTGCTGCATGCAAATGGCACGTGGGATTAGCAGCACTCTGCAGTGGTCTGCCTCTGTTCCCACTGAGGTTAGAGGGAACAGAAGTGGGACTTGCTGTTGAGTAAAATGTGAACCAGGCTGGAAAACAGCCAGGACACTGAGATCAAGACTTGCATTCATTTGGAAGCTGCTGGCACAATGGCCCTATTGATCAGGACTTTGGGTTTACGTCTTGTCCAAAACAATGGAGCAACCTACAGTGGGGCATGAAATGATGCCATTTTAAACCTGTTGGTTTAAAATAATTCATCATTATTTATTTTTCAAGCGCTCAAAGATAAAAATACTGAAAGAACAAGCAACAGGGGAAATGCCCATATCTAAATTAAAATCTTCTTACATAAACTATCCAGATTTTAACACAGAGCAGCATGCAAGCAAAGCTAGCCAGCTCCCAACCCTCTGATACACATGCACATAGAGGAAAAAATTCCTTCAAAAGAAGTTTTGGAGAACATAATTAAGCATGAAAGTTACCATATATTAAATTATACATCTAGTAAAAAAGAGTCATTAGCCCAGCAAATGGGCTGTTAATGATTTCAGGTTTGCCTAAGGCCACGAGCTAATAAACTAGTGATTAACCAGCATTTCTGGGCTGCTGCTGCTGAAAGCTGCAGCCTGGTGTCACAGCACTCGCCCAGGGCTTGGGAACTGCAGAAAAACCAAAACCAGTGAAAAAACCGCACTGGATCTGGGCCACAGAAACTACCAAAGTTTCAGGGCCTGCTCTGAGGCACCGTGAGCTCCATCTCTTATCCAGATTCCTCACTTCCACCATTCACTGGGACTGCAAAACTTGGGACTTCCCAAGGCCAGGTGGAACCAGATGGGGTAGCCAGGGGAGCCCATTCCAAGGGAAATTCTCCAGGATGTGCCCCAGCACAGACCATGCCCAGGAGAGCCCTGCCAGGAGAGTCACTGCCAGCGACACCTCCCTGCTGTTCCCCACCTTCTCCACCTCTCTCCTCTGAGGCCACACTTGGGTGACCCTGGCAGTCATTTATATGGAAAGCAACCCCACAAGAGCGTGCTGGCAGCCTCCTGCAGACATTTCTTAGCAACTGGTAATAAAAGGGAAAAAAAACCCAGCCCATTTGGTCAGCCAGCTCTCCCCAAAGCACCTGTACTTACTTTCCTCCTCACAGTTTGAAGAGCTGAGGACGTGGGAACCAAAACTTGCAAAAAATAGTCCCTTCCAAGGCTGGGAACAGCAGGAGCAGGGAGGATGGTGCCCACCCACTGCTGTCAGGACGACACGGGAGCTCACAGAGGTGTTACTTGCACAGGGCAAATGCTTTGAAATGAAAGCCTCCACACAAGCAAGGGGACATCTGCCAACAAAATTTCAGCCAAATAAAACACTTCTTCACCAACACACAGTGCAGTAGGTAACGCTGTAAGTCCTAAGAACTCAGCAAATGAAACACTTTTCAAAGGATGGAATTACTCAGCAGTTTGAAGCAGAGAAAGGAAGCACTATCCATGAACTGAAGAAAGTTGTTCATCCCTCAGCCATCATCCTCAGCAGGCCCAAAGCTCCTCTATTTGGAGCTGCTGTGGGTAAGGGACCCATGAGCTCCCAAAACTTTGCAAGAGGAAATGCCCATCCACGTACACATCACAATTCACAGAACAACCCACACCCGGAGAGGGACCCCGGGGCTGAGCCAGCCCGGGCGGCTGGTGCAGAATTCCCATCTCACACGGGCAGGTCAGGGACGCTCCAAGAGCCCAACACGGCATCCCCAGCCCTGCCCAGGAGCCACCTGGCAGGGTCAGCTGCTCCCCTCTGTGCCGGGGCATCTCCTCTCTCCTCTGGGGCTGATTTCTCCTCACCCCTCAGTTCCTCTGAGGAAATGTGAACGTGTGGAAGCTGCATTTCCTCAGAGCTGTGCCGGGTGCTTTGCTGTTTGCTGCCCCAGGGGCTGCTAATGGCTTCATCTGACACAGAGCTCTCGCACTTCAAATAAATGGGATAAACACAGCACCCTCCAGGAAGGTCTAAAAGCAAAATGAGAGATTTGTTTGATTTAAAGAAGCCTTTCCTCAAGTATTTCTTAATGCTTTTAACTAACTAGTTGTTAGATGACTTTTTTTTTTTTTTTAATAAAAAGAGAAAATGTTTTCCTCCTTAAGTGTTCTTGCAATTAAGGTCCAAGATTTATACCTCCACATGAGAAATAAAAAAAAATAGATTGGATCCTGTTTCAGTAGAGACCATGGCAAAAACTCCCACTGGTTGCAGTTACCAACAGAACAAGGCCCATGCACAGAATTTAAACATAAGGTTTTCTGGAAACTATTTACCAAACACTGCAAAGAATCACAAATATTTTCTTTTTTCCTACTTTCCTTACAGTGACATTTACAGCACAACCTCAGACATGTTGTTGAACCATTTTTTTGAAATCTACATTACTGTGTCATGCAAGGCACATCCATTTTACCTGATTTTTCATATACATGCTGCTCTTTTCCCCCCTCATTATTCCTAGAAGAAGAACATAGATGGATTTCAGCAGCAGTTGCATAGACTTCTGATTAAATATAGCAGCTATTGACTTTCCCTGAATTTCAGACACTTCTGAAAATAAGCTTTTTGGCACCCACTAAGGAACACACTGAACATCTCCTTTAGTTACAAGTCCTCAAAATAAAAAATACTTATGAGGTTCTTACATTTATCTCTAAGAATTTGATCTGAGATCTTATTTAACTCGCCTTGTAAATATATTCAGGGCTGGTCCAGCTCTTGCTGAGGTCAGAAGATCTTCAGTGCAGTCTGCAGGGGCATCGCAGTGTACAATTGGGCAAGGTAGCAATTAGACATAAGAAATTAATTATTCCTTTTAACAGCCTCACCTTTCTTTGCAGGGTTGTACAGCTGAGGTCATTTACAGAGCACCTGCACAACATCTGAGCTCTAAACCTCCCCAGGACACACAGCCCTGCCCTTCAGCCCTTAATATTTAAAATGACCTTCCAAATTTGTTTTGTTTTTAATATATTAAAAAGTCTTTCCCACTGAAGTGGGCAGATTTTCCAGTGAACTCTAGCACTTAACCCTGCAGCTTTTTGCTATTTCAAGATTAGAGCACGGGTTTCAAAATTTGTCCTGAACAACAAATATCTGCATGAAGTTATGATGACGTTGTCCTGAGACTCAGAGTCATCCTGGAATAGAAAACAATCCAAGCAACAATATTTGGCTCTGGATAGAAATTTTCCCAGAAGTTCGGGAGTAATTGCCTCCTTTCTGTTAAAGTTCCAAGTAAGGGCTCCTGTGCACTGCTCCTGAGGCCAACATGCTCTATAATGTGTCTAAATTAAATATTCTGCCATTAATCATTTATATTATACCTTTCCCAATTATTTTAGTTCCAAAGATGAAGGGGGATAATCCTGAAATACTTTTACCTTCTGTACAAACAGATTTTGTGAGGTCTCCAGCATTTACCCTCACAAGGAACTACAACAGATTTGCATTATTTTTTATTGAAACCAGTTTAGTTTCCTATTAAAAAACATCCAGCTGGAGTGTTTTATTACCACAGCTGACCACAAGATGGAAATCCTTTTCCATAAGATGTCTCCTGATTAGGAAAAGTACCAATAAAAAAAAAAAAAACACCAAAAAACCAGCCTCTTTTCAGGAAAATGTTTTAGAGGAAGCAAAGGAGGATTCTCCTCCCATCAGCAACCTGTTTTGGAGGCTTCATCGATTTTAATTGGATCAAGCCCAAGCCTTTTCCTGGGAAGTTTTTCCTTTCCCAGAAAGGGCAGTTCCACTCGGAACTCCTTCTGATGGAAACCCCTCTCTGATCACTGCGCCAGCAGCTCAGACACACCAGGCACAGGAAAGCACCATGGATGTGTTCACTGTTACATTTGGAAATGCGAAGGATAAAGTAAACTCTTCCCTCATACCACTACAGGTTATTTTTGGAGTTAAAAAGCCCTCTGAGGAACCAAGAGCCCGGGATGGCAGAACTCAGGATGCTCAGCAGGGTTCTACCCAACCTGCTACGCTGCTCCCTGCACAGCCACAGCCACTGGCCTGGGATCTAAATGCTAAATGTCATTTATTTTTGCTATTGCTTATTTACAAAAATGCGCAGAGGCTTGCACTGGGATGGCACCGGGCATAAACAGAACTAAAAGGCCATTCCTGTCCCCAGGGGCAGGGGACGGGGTGGGGAGGAGGATGGAGACGGGGAGAGGTGTCCCTTTCCCACCTCCAAAGCTCTGCGGGATCTTCTGCAGCTCGGGAGGGCAGTGATGCTGCAGGGACCCCCCCGTGCACCCAGCCGGGCTCCCTCCAACGCGCCTTGGAGCAAACTATTGCTAGCAAAGAGATGAAAGGGGAGCTCCCATGATTTCCATTATCCGGTCGTGTTTTCCACTCTAAATCTAATTGAGGCAGCAACGGGGAGCTGCACTTTGAGACAGACAAGACGTTTGCATCTGTTGTGCTGATTACAGGAGCTGCACGTTTCACTTTAAACACCAATGGGTTGCCACTGCTATTCAAATGATATGGAAATTGCTACTTTATACTGAAATGTCCCTTAAGCAACAAAGGAAAATATTAGGGCAGAGCTTTGGTTTTTATCTTTTCTCTTCTTTTCATTTTAATAAAACAGCGAGGTGGCAGTGGAAAACTCTTTGATGGCTCATGAACA
>VYZQ01066170.1:11080-30584 GCA_013400655.1 Mystacornis crossleyi
GAAGCATATTAAAAAAAATGCAAGAACTTAAAAAACGCAGCCACACAAATTCTGTAAAGGAGGTGCCAGAACTTAATTGTCTTGGCTTCCCATGTTGCCAAACAAAAGTGGCATTACATAACACATTTTCTCTCAACAGTTACGCTGTCATTGTGCTTCTTTAATTACAGGCTGAAGTAACAGGAATAGCGTGATGTGGTCTAAAATACACAGTAGCTATAAAGTGCCACTTTGATGATTTACAGACATTTGGGTGTATTTATAAAAAGAGTAACTAAAAATTCACCTGTGTCAAGCCAACAGCTTGAAAAACACGTGGAAGACATGAGTAAGCAATTGTAGACTGCAGCTCCTCAGCACTGAGGAACACAATCCTCCAGTGCAGACAACCCGAATACACATTCAGAAGAGCAGTCACAATTATGTCAAGAAAAGCAAGGGAGAGTCCTATAAATTATTCACCACCAGCTATTTCCCCAGCCAGCCCTTGTGTTTCACACCTCTTTCCTTTCACCAAAGCTGATAGGCAGCTCTGAGACCATCTGTACAACCAACGAGAGGTTTTAAGACGCTTTCAGGTCTAATATGCAGTAAAGGAGGAAAATACTCCCATGATACTATTTTGGCTCTTCATTTGGCTTGCCAATCTCCCCAGACTCCTGCAGCATTCATGGAAAAAGAGCATCATCGACAGAGGAAGCCTGAAGCAGGTTCTTAATCACCATTCAGATCCTCTCTGTCTTCTACACTGGCTAAAAACAAGTCTCTGAAACCTACCTGGCTGACTTAAAACCAAACAGCTCCACAGCAGAATGACTTTCCAAAATTTCCACCCAAGATACATAAAGAGCAACCACCATTTCAAGTGATAGCATTTAATTATGGACAGAGAAAAGTGGTGCATGAAGATGTGCTCAGATGCTGTGCAAAACAGCAGGAATACTGAAGAACAAAACAACTGAAGATACACAAATGTGATGATGAATTTGCTTTAGTATTACAACTCTAGACACATGCTGAACACCTTGTATTTGGTGTCCCAATAAGCTGGGAAACTAAAAGCAGCATAACACTGCAATAATTAAGTAATGCTTTATAATTTACGTATAGCTATAGAAATGCAACTCTACTAACTGAAATAATATTATTTCTGTTGCTATAATTAATTAATTCACCAATCTACGGCATACTCAGTCCTGATTTCATGGCCCCTGTTAAATGCTCCTCCAGCATGAAAAGATCCCACTGTAATGGTAATTGATCTTCAAGAGAAAGGACCCAAGAAACCAAACCAAAGCAAAACCAATCCGAAACACACCACACATACCACAAAGTGAAATCTTGCTAAGATATTGCTAAACTGCTGGGGCATCTTTTATACATGAGAAAAAGAGGGAAAAACAAGTGAGGAAGTTCAATTAACCAGAATGTACTCTTTTTTGACTACTCAGAGTAGCAAAACACGAAATTCATAGACTTTCATAGACTCAGAGTAACAAAACACAAAACTCATATAGACTGAATAAATACTTTAGAAGTTTCTGATAAGAAATACAACTCATGGAAACATAAAGTACAAATTTAAGTTCTAAGCTGTATTTTAAATTCTCAAGTTCTTCTTTTAATCACACATGGCAAGGATGGAGGTGTTCGAGTAGCGATTGGTTCATTTATTTTTTCCTGTAAGATGCTCTTTACATTCAAAAGTCTTGCTGCAGGGCAAGGAACCAAACTGACACAGGATGACACCAATTGCCCATGTGACAGAGCAGACACACACCAAATTACCGAGATCGTTATGAGCTCGATGCTGATTACTTGCCTGCTGAGCCTGATGTCACTTCACTGTTGCATTATGTACTCTGATCAGGAAAAGCGTTGGCAATTTGTTGAATTACTTTTTATTGAGAAACTGTCAAGACTGCTGTTCAGAACTATAAATTCTGCTTGCTTCTGAAATATTATTTCTGTTCCCAACTCAAGAACAATGACTAACACATAAGGGTCATAAAATGCAATAGGCAAGAATCAGATTTATTTCCTTTTTGTAATTATTTTTAAAAATCCAAGCCCTGGATGCCAGAGACCATTCTCCCTGCATTCTCCGTGGACTAATCTTACTTTTTTTGTTTGTTTGTTTGTTTTTAAAATTTCAAAGCAAATGTTCAATTAATGTCTCAAACTAGGCAGTATCTCCCCTGGTCCTCTTCAGGCTCCTTGTCAGATAGATGGCAGCTTATTTTCTTTGGTACTAACTCAACTTTGGATGCTCAGCTTAACATGCTTCAGACACTCTGCCTTCTCTGTTAAATCCTGTGGGTATAGCAGGGGGAAGATCACTGGCTAAGGGGGTGTAGGACAATACTGCATGATAGTTCTAACGTTCTCTCACTAACAGTCCTTGGGGGCAGTGCTATTGTTCAGTGTTTCCTGAACAGAACAATATTTAAAGCACAACAAAAGTTGCCCTGAGACAGGCTCTAAAGTAGTCATTGAAGTATTATATTTAATAGCTCCTGCACTTGGATATAAACATATCCTTAATGTCTTAATCAGTATCAGTGATGATAAACCAGTAAGAGAAACAGGCAGGAACACAGGAATATCTTAAAAAAAAAAAAAAAAAAAAAAAAAAAAAAAAAAGAAAAAGAAATATCCAGCCCACACTTCACTAGTTTCTTGGAAATCTCTAATTCCATAATGGAAGTTGGAAAAATAGACTCCGTGACATGGAGAGGAACTTAAAGGAAAGATGGTATTAATTGTCCAACTGAATGACTTCAAATGCCCATTATGACTTGATAGACAAAGAGTGTCAACAATATCATGCAGATTCTTTTTGTTTCCCTTTTGTTTCTGTTTGTTCCATTTATGTGTAACATTAACTGGTATTTAAAGGAGTTCTAGTGTAGTTAAATTTCCTGACACAATTCACTTAGAAATATACTGATAGCAAGCATCCATTCTACTCAAGGAATGAAACTGTGGTTCATTGATTCTTGTATCAGCAACGGTGTGGGCAGCAGGAGCAGGGCAGGGATTAGTTCCCCTGAGCTGGGCACTGGTGAGACCACACCTCAAACACTGGGTTCACTTTTGGACCTCTCATTGAAAGAAAGGGGCTGGAGCATGTCCAGAGAAGAGCAACAAAGTGGGGAAGGGGCTGGAGCACAAATCTGATGAGCAGCTGAGGGAGCTGGGGGTGTTTAGTCTGGAGAAAAGGAGGCTCAGGAGGACCTTACTGCTCTCTCAAACTCCCAGACAGGAGTTTTTGGCAATGTGGGGCTTGGCCTCTTCTCCCAGGTAATGAGCAACAGCAGAAGAGGAAATGGCCTCTGTCAGGGGAGGTTTAGATTGGATATTAGGGAAAAATTATTCACTGGAAAGGTTGTCAAGCATTGGAACAGGCTGCCCAGGGAAGTGGTGGAATCACCATCCCCAGAGGTACTTAATGGACACAGATGTGGCACTCAGGGACAGAGTTTAGTTGTGGCCTCGGCACTGCTGGGTTCAGTGATTCTGTGTTTCTGTCTCCTCTGCACCATCACGAGGCTGCAGTGATCGTGCAGACAATGCCAGAAAACTGAAACATCAGAGAGCAATAATAATAGAAATGACAAAGTAGTTACTCTGCCTAAAAGGAAGTAATCAGTTTTGAAGCTCTATCAAATTTGTCTTTATAAATTTATAGAAAATGCATTTTATTATATACAAGTGTTTCAAAAATTACCTGATATGGAGAGAACAAATTACTCTTCAGTGAGATAAGTGTTAAATGATAAACTGCTCCTGTGCTGAGACAACATAAATATGCAGTATCCATCAATCCATAAATCTGAAAACAGCTAATGTAAAAGCTGCGAATAAGAACTTTAGGAATAGTCATTTTATGTCTCCAATGACTAATACTGCCATGTATTACATGAACATAAACATGTCTGTCTCCATGGAAACACAACACAGTGCAAGCTGTACGTCTGCTTGTAGAATACCAACTGATAAATTTTCACTGAAATGAACACGAATACTTAAATGAAAGACTCAAAAGGATGTTGGCAAGGGTATTTTTTCTATAACTCTGTTCAAATGAACCTTATGGAAGAGACGACCAAAGCTGACGCTACCAACAATATCAAGGTTCTTTACCTTCTCTTCAGCTACCAAATCGGTTAATCATCAATAGTTCATCAAAAATATAAATATTCAGTTATGGAACACTGTTATCAACCTATTAGCCATAGAAAGAAAAATATTTAACTTGTTCCAAAAAGTCTTGGTTGTATTTATTTTTTCCTCCCTCCTTCTTTCCTCCTCTCTGGTTCCCCTCATTGCTTGAACAACATCCTCCACTGTAACTAAAAAGAAAATAGATAGGGGGAGGGAAATAAGGAAACTTTTCCTAGTTTTGCCATCTGATTCTGAGTCATGCTGTTTGTCCCTAGTAGCTAGAGCCTTTAGGCATGCTAAGCATGCCTGTTCAAATCATTGCTCAGGATGATGGGGTGACAGGTACTGTGAACAGGGGCAGCGGATGTTGTACATCTTCACTTTATCAAGGTCTGACAGACTCCTTATCACCAATTAGTGACTTGCCAGCTGGGTTAAGTGGACAGCAACGTGCATTGAAAATTGTCTGGTCTGAGTGTCAGGCACAAAGTCCAGCTGGCAGCCAGTCACAAATGACAACAGATCCCCAGGAATCTGCTGAACATCTTCATTAACAACCTGGATGACTGTACAGAAGGCATTCTCAGCAAGTGTGTGAGTGACCACAAACAGGGTCAGTCCCCTGGAGTGCAGGGCTGCCTCGGAGGGCAACCTGGGGAGGGTGTAAAAATGTGGTGACAAGAACCTTAAGGTTCAACAAAATCAAGTGCAATTTTTCATAAAACCATGTAATGGTTTGGGTTGAAAGGGACCTTAAAGATCCAGTTTTGTTGTTGGTTGTAGTTCCAACCACCTGCCATGGACAGTGACACCTTCCATTAGACCAGGTTGCTCAAAGATCCTTCCAGCGTGGCCTTGAACACTTCCAAGGATGAGGCACCTACAACATCACCGGACCACGTGTTCCAGTGCCTCACTGCCCCCACAGTGAAGAGTGGCCCATGTGGAATGCAGTAAATCCACGAACAATGCAGCTGGGGACTGAGCAGGAAGCAGCTCTGCAGACCAAAGCTGGGGGCCCTGGTGGATGCAAAGGTGAACATGAGTGAGGAACACGCCCCTGCCTCCTTGAGAAGAAAACGAGCCTCCTGCATCCCAGGCTGAGGGCAGCTGGCAGGTCCAGGGCAGGTTTCCCGTCCTTCTCTATTTGGTACTTGCGAGCCTGAATCTGGAGGTCTGTGTCCAGCTCTGGGCTTTGCAGGATCAGATATACTGAGTGTGTTCAGTGGAGGGTCACTGTGATGGTCAGGGACACAAGGACCTGTAGGAGGATACAAAGAAGACAGAGGCTCTACTTGGAGGTAAACAACAACAGTAGGACGAGAGGTGCAAAGCAACTGACAAGTTGGAAGAGTGGAAATTCCTTTTTTACAATTTTTTTTTTAAGATGGGTCAAATACTAGGACAGACACACAGAGTGTTTATGAAATCTCCATCCTTGAAGGTGTTCAAAACCGAGCTAAATTTTTTTTTCTGAGCAGCCTGATCTAATTTGATCTGCTTTGAGCAAGGGGTTAGAACAGATGGGGAACTCTGGAGGTCCCTTCTAACTTAAAATGTTACACATCCAGACTTCTGCATAAAGATTCTTATCTTGTAATTGATTCCACACACATTGGAACCCTTCACAGAATCCCAGCCCATAAGTATCACTTCTGGCTGCTTTCCTCAAGTACCTTGTGATTTCAGATTATGCTTTTTATCTGCTTCTGAGGGAGAACAGTCAGTTGGAACACAGACATTAAACTCTCCCAAGGACTCCCAGGTCTCTAACTTCAAACCAGGGTAATTCCCAAATGAAACACAGACCCTACAGCCTGAAATGAATCCTACAGACTATAAAATTAAATTGAATTTACCATGCCTCTCTATAGGCTATGGCTTGGTTTTCCCTTCCAGTTTCAAAACCTTCCAAAATTAATGTGAAATGATAAAAGTCCAGTAATCCTCTGTATAAGGAAGCCACAGCCTGAGTCTAAGGGATGACCTGATGTCAGTGAATATATAAACCACGATGAAGGAATTTTATAGTAACAAAGAGAGTGTGAGTATAGAAGAAAGTAAGGGATTGTTGCCAGAGAAACAGAGATAAGCAAGGATGGTGTTGCTATAGCAACTGGGTGACATCAGAGTTTTCCTATTCAGTGCACTGGGTGATAATGAAGTGGTGAAACAGCAGCTTCTCTCTCTGCCTGCTCCCGGGAGGTGGGCAGAACCCCACGTTTGATTGTTTCACACTTAAGACATGTCTAATTAGGAGGTTTACAGGTTTTTTGACATCACTGTGTTAGATCCTCTAATGTCTAGTTCCTGTGTGGGAGTCCGAGGAGAGGCACATTCATTCCAAAACAAAAGAACAGTCATTTCTCTGTCCCTCAGGAGCTAAAAGAGAATTCTAAAAGAATGAGGAGAGTCAAGGAAAAGATGGAAATATGGTCCATCACACAGCATTGTGCCTCTCAGGCATCATCAGGCCACAGCTGATCAGCCAGCTGCACGATGAAATTTAGTACAGGATAAAATAAATTAGGTTATAACTCCTGCCAAATCAATGCTTATTTTTAAGCTTGTACATTTTCCAAGGATAATGGTGTCTTCCTGGACCACCTTGCAACATAATGGAGAATACTTTAAAGACAGTTATTTTAAACTTTTTTTTTAACCTTGGAAAAACCTCTGTGTTGCAGGAATAAGATATTCTCAGTATTGCAGAGGGAGAGCAAATGGAAAAGTATTTGTGATAATATAAACAGACATAAAAAAAAAACCTTCATAAAACCCTATTCATAAAATGCATAGAAAAACAAACAATATTTGTATTTCAAATAATAAACACATCCCCAAGTAGAGACTTATATTAGTTTTGTCTGTTTCAAGGACTGAAAAAGCTGTGGTTTCATAGTTGTTGCAGAGAAATCCACAATATGACTTGACATTTACTCTACAAGAGGGACTACTGAATCTGCAATAAAAGCCCAAACTTTCCATCCACCTAAGCCTGGGATATAACTCCTATTTATTAAGTACACAACAATAAGCAAGGTCTGGACTTCTTACGTGGATAAGCTGAGAGCTCTGTTAAATGAAATTGTGCACTTAGCTGTAAATGGGCTGCTTCGGCACCAGCAGCAAATAGCTACAGGACCAGTCACCTCAGTGCGAGCTGCAAAACCTCTCAAGGAGCTGGATAAATACTCCAAGAGCTCCCAGCGAGTTTCCGGCTGCAAGACTCGCAGTGAGACAGACAGACAGACGGACAGACGGACGGGCTCTCGGGATACACACTCCCACAGGCTCTCTGGCCTAGGCACAGCTACGTCACAGCAACGTCCCCATCACAGGCATCCAGGTAAGAGAGTCCTGGCAGGAAGAATTGATATTATGACAGGATGAAAAAAAAGAAAGTCTCATAGAAGTGAAGGAAAGTTCTTGGTAAAGCAAGGAACAATACAAAGGTTTCTTAATGCTAACACCATTATTTAGATTGTGTTAAAACCGGGCGTTATCTAAACTTCTGAACTGTTTAATATGCTTGATTTTTGTATATATGCAGCTTAATTTGCATAATGTCTTGGTATTTGCAACAGCCAAGAGAGGAGAAGGAATAATACAGAAGGAAAAGTATCTGACAAGTTTTGACTTCTGATCTTTGATCTCTCAGTTCTGCCTGGTAAGGATGTAATTATCTGCAGCCAGAACTGAATTGCAGTCTTGATCCAAAGGTGACAGTCCTGGTGGATGTGACATGAATATCTAATGAGAAGTCCATGTGTTAAAATACTGCCTTGTGGCAGAAATACTATCTTGGGTCAAGACCCTCCTTGGATCTGACTACCCTGTGACAAGAATATTGGGCCATATCACGTGGGTAATCAAGGCAGAAATATCTCCTATATAAAACAAACAAGGAAAAAGGGCTTTGCAATATAAAAAGTCCAAAGCATCACAACCAAGGCAGTTTCAGTTCAGAGAAACTGAGAATATGGAAAGACAAAGAGCTTAGCACAGATAAATATTACTAACAAATCTCTGTGTGCTAATACAAAGATAGGTATATGTATACAGCTGCAGTAGGGTGCTGAAATACATTTCCTGAGTAGCATTTTTAGCATGCAGATACCAGTAAGGATGGTTGTAGACAGCTCGGTTCCTAAGGGAAAAATCCAGGAGACAGACCTTCAGTATTCCATGTCTGTCTTTACAGGATACTGCAAGCACTTAATAATCATGTCATAGGTATTTAGCAATCATTTAAAGAATTTTTTTTCTGCTTTTTAAGTGTTCTTTGCTGGTACCAAGGACTCATTTCACTGCCGAAGAGCTGGATCGTGCCAGCACACACTAGCGAGGAACAGAGCAGTGCTGAGGTTTAAAGGCCGTGCTGAATCACACACCAGTGAACTCTGCAGTGGGGTCTTCCAGGCAGCGGCTATTCTGGATGCAAAAGAGATTACAAAACAAACAATATAAATCAATATTGCAAAGCTTAACCAGGTTACTTTTCAGAAAATGAAATTAATTTTTTAATGCCATTTTACAACAGGAAAACTTTTCTGATATATATGAGAAGTGCCCTGAATGGAAGCTTGGATGTACACAAGGGCTGGGTTTAAATTTTCTAGATCACTGACAACCTTGCAAGAAATGCAGCCAACTCCAGACAACATTTCCTTTCTGCCATTTTACCTTGTTTATAAATTCACATCTGATAAGTAACATATCTAAATACATCTCCTTTGCATGAAACACAACTAAAATGGAAATTGTTTTGTCTTGGGAAATGAAGTGAGGACTTGGATACAACAGCTTTCAGTCTTCTTTGTCCCCCCGCCTCGAGAGACAGTAGAAATCTCACTGGAATTCTGTCACCACCATTATACAGAATATCCCAACTAGTAAAATAAAGTCACTGATTTAAGTATCTGAAAGATTCATAGAATGCCCGACTATTTCCATGAGCAGCTCTGCTGAAGAGGATTTTCATGTATCCCTCATGCATGCTGGAGCAAGTGATTTATCAGCTTGTGAAAGATGAGGATGAGCAGGAGGAAGGGTTTTTGCCAGGACTGAGGGGCAGAAGAGAAATGGTACAATCAGAGGAAGATCACATAAACTAACTTGTCTACACAGACATCTCTCCTGGAGATGATGTTTTCTGAATATATCCACTACTACACAAGTTGCTCTGCAAAGCAGCTATTAAGATCAAAAAACAGTGGAATTTACGTGGAGTCTTTCAGTTATATCAACAGGCCCCACAGCTTCTTTATTTTGTCAAACAGGTGACACACTGAGCAATTCAGAAAAGATGAAGCCTGGCATTCCCCACCTGCAAACCATCTGCATCTAATTATCTCAACACTAATTAGAATCATTATCAAGAGAGATTGAAGCAACAAAACCTGACTCTTACAGTACACTTTGCTCTTTTGGACAGACAAGGCGAGTTACAATGTGTCTTAACGAAACTTGTTTCAGTTACCTCCTATATCTGCCACCAGCTGCACAACTGTCATTTGTCTTGTGCCATGGCATCTTGAATTTTCCATTGAAATAATACTACGCAAGCTGGGAGAAAAAAATAAAATTTACAAAAGCAAGTACTCAGTGAACAACATCATAATTTCTGATAGTCATATGCACCAAAATGTTCATTTCTGCACGAAAAATGTAGAACAAAATATGTCTTTGGGAGTTGTTCAGTGAGAGATAGTCTATGCATGATAAGGTTCATTCTGTGCACATTAAACCATTGCCTTTTTGACTGAGGAAATACTGTAAAATCGAAGAAGGTGTTTCATTTAAAAAGTACAGGTTCAGCATTTCTTAAAATAGTGCAGGTATATACAAACACATTCACACAGAACCCATAAGGAGACATAAATACTTTCTCAACAGACTCACACAGAAAAGATCAGCGGCGTTGTGGGATGCTTGATCATGTTCCTTTCTGCACAGGTATGGAAAAGCATTCCCCTGGTTATCTCTGAAAACGTCACTGTATAACATTTCCCTTGCACTCTACACACATACCCGCAGTATTTCCTTTCTAATAACAGGAAGCCATGTTTTCTGATGAGAAGCTAATTTCATTTTTATTAGCTTCTCTGGAACTAGCAAGTGCTTTGGAGTTCATCTTTAATCACATTTTTCCAGTACCATGCTTACTACTTCTCAGAACAAAAAAGTTGATGCAGTTGGAATGAATCAAGATATTTCTAATAACCTGATTCATGCTAATTTATTCAGAGGCTTTCTAGAGAGTAATGCTGCAAGCACAATTTCTTAATAAACATCAGATCAATAGACAATATATGGCAACATTATGATATTCACTAGTAGAGCAGATTAGAAACATTTAATTGGGCCTTTTAAATTTTTAGTTTAAAATTTCTTTACTTCTGTATATTTTTTTCCAAAAAAGAGACACAATATACACTTCCACTGTACTTTTTCTAAAGGAAATAATGTCTTTAGGATATTTCACTTTTCTTTTCTGTAAGATTTTATTATTTGGCATCCCAAATTTCTGATTTGGAATAACAAAGTTCCGTCTTGCGGATAAAGCAGTGGACAGGGACTTTTTAAGATACCAATTACCATTTCAAAGCTATGTCTTTGCTTGTGTATGCACAGCCAGCAGTGCCTGTGTGCCAGTCCCAGGCCTACGAGACTTCAAAACTGACGTTTGAGAAGAGCTCGATGGAGGTGCCTTTGGAAGCACACTTCCCAGAGGACTGTCCCCAGCAGGCAGCCTGGCTCACAGCCGCTCCCTCTAGGGCCACGGGACAGGACCCGTTCAGCTGAAAACTGAGACACGCAGCTACGTCTAAGATATGTTAAATCAAATAAAACCAAAGGAAATTAAGTTCCAGTGCCAAATCCTCCTCACTGATGCTCCACTTCTTGTTCAAGTCCCAAGAAGCTCTGTAGTCCCACAGGCAGGCTCTTGTTTGGATCATCAAAATCCTGCAGTAAGACCTCTGGAACCTGAGTAATGCCATAGGAAATAGTGAGAAGCAGGACCATAACCAGCCTTGCTCTTTAATGGAATATGTTTTTCCCGTTATGTGGTTCTTTCTGACTAGGACAGTAAGGGACCACAGCAGTCTGTGGCTATAATCATTAGGGTTACCTTTGACAGCACCATTTCCTTGCTTTGCAGGTTACATGTACAGTCCTTAAAAATACAGTTGCACCAAATATGAATTTTAAGAGTTATAACCAAATAAAGTCAAGTAAACTTATTAATTTTTTTCAGGTTACCAATGTATTAATCAGTTCAAGCTGAATATGGAATCACTGAATGAGCAGTTATGGTATGTGATCATCACATGAACAGCCAGTTTTGTTTCCCAGATCAATGACAAATATTAATCAAACAAATATGAATATTACAGTTGTGTTCTTCCCCTTTCCTTGTTCCTTCCCCTCTTCCTTCTTGACATGAGCAGTGAAGACAGAAGGATCATTTTTGAGTACTCAGAGAAAGCAACCAAACCCGTTCCCCAGTTGTTAGGTGATCCTCATCCTCTATCCAAAACTGCTCAATTTGGAACAAAAAGCCTCTTGTCTAATATAAACCATTCCAATCTAAACTATACTACAAGAAAAGAAAATTACTTCTCAGATGCTACAAAGAACCGCTTCTCTGCATGGAAGTTCCTCTTTCTGCTTAGAGGGAGAGGAAAAAATAAATCATCCTTTGATTCCTCTCCTTCCCACAGAGGAAGCAAAGCACACTCAGTGAAGGTCGTTTTTCACTTTCTCCTTTGATTTACCACACAATTAATCAAAATGTGAGGTCTGATTTTAGTTCTGGGTTCCTTATGACCGTATTACTAAAACATTTAATAGACTTACGATACAAATTTTTTACAGTTCTTGAATTCCATTTTCAGGACCATGTAATGTGCCTAATAAAGCACCAGCCAAGCCTCTAACCCCAGTACAAATTTACTCAAGCAAATAGAAAAACTACAGAAAGACAACAAGCAAATTTTCAATTAATTCTTGAAAAATAAAAAGAAAAAAATTCTGGTTTTCTGTTATAAATACATTTTTAACACACCTCCATTTCTTTTCATGCTTAAATTCTTCAGTCTTCAATGTCTTTAAACAGAAAACTTTTGTCAAGTGACCTTTTAAGGCTTTTCTTCTTTCCAAAAAGGTTTTTTTTTGAACAAGCTTCCAATAAATTAAGTCCTTAAAAATTAAACTTGCAGTATAAACACTGTCGAATCTCTCACTAAGGTGGAAATTACAGATGTTGCAACGACTCTGGCGGTTAAATCTTTCCTTTGCAAGCAGCAGTGCACAGCGGGGGAGCCTGAGGAGGGCGGGAGCCGGCTGTGTGCACCTGCAGGAGAGGGCAGGAACGTGTGAACGTGGCCAGCAGATCTCCCAGTGCAGCTCGCGCTTCTTGGGGAAGAACAAAGCAAAGGCGAAATGTTCTGTAAGCACTGAGAAGCACTCAGCAAATCTTGGCCATGTGGAGTCACTGCACCCTTCAGTACAGCTCTTCCCTCCCTCTGTAGGACAAAACTCACCTCTCTAAACCATAGTTTGCCCCCTTTTTAAACTTGATTCCTTTACAAACACTAAATCTGTTACTACTGTGCATCTTACTGCTTTCATGATCTTTTATTTCCTTCGTCATGCAGTTTTTGACCTGTCCCTACCAAACCATTTTGTTCCACACCTGAACTGTGCTCTTCAGTGATGTGGAAGAGTGAAACCCTGGGAAACCTTGCTCATGCATACACCCAGAGCCCTGAGTGTCCCACAGCCCATCCAAGCCTGGAGAACATGGAAGCTGTTTTAGGCCGCTTTGGGTAACCTGAGCAAAACCAGTTCAGAAGCCTGAACACCACTTGCCAAGTCCTACTGAAATTGCTGGTATGTCTTAGTATATTATTAGGCCCCACTTTTACCATATTGTAGAAATATGGTGTTTTCTCCCAGTTGACAGATGCCACTGAATCTCAAATTCAGTAGCAAAACACCTCACGTAGTTTGAGCAACCTCACTCCAGTGTGATTAAATAATCGAAGCAACCTGGTAGAAAGAGAACAATTTAAACATTGTGAAAGCATCCCTGAATAATCATGGATAAATTATTATCTACTTTGGTCTCTATAAAGTAGAGATAATGGTATTTCCTTCCATACAGAGGTTCACCTGAACAGAAGCCCTTAGAGAACAAGTACAGGCCGTAGTGCCACTTCCAGAACACAAACCTTACGCAAGTTCCCTTGCACAGTCACACTGCTGAAGGCTGTAAAGCATTGTTACTGACAAGAAGTTAAAGACTTTGCATACAGTCGAATGCATATGTTTTTTAGCAGTTTTCGATGTCTTCAAATCACTCACAGGAATAGAAATATTCATTTTAAAGATGAACTAACATAAATAAAAAGGACAAAGACAACTCAAATTTTGGTAAGACTTATTTTTCATTAGCACAGCAACAAAGGGGAGCACTCCATTGAATACAATGTCTTTGTTCCTTTATGTACGTTTCTGTGAGCCTCTCAAATTGTAAGGCTAAATATAAGGTATTTAGGATTCTTTATTGGAAGTTGGATGTAGCTAAGCACAAAACTCATTCAGAATCTCTTTTAGAAAGTACAGTATGGTTCTTAGTAGATGTTTTGTGTCGAATGCTTTTTGATTACTGGATTGCATTACTCTCATTCACAATACATTAAAAATCAAAAGAGAAAAAACATTAGATCTAGATTTATCAAGTACAGCAAGAAATTAAGGCCAGTAACTATAAAACCGGTCTGTGAAAAGCAGCGTTTTTTTTACTAAAGGCCTTTTTTATTTTTTAAACACCAGAAATTCTACAGATGATTGTAAAATCTTTTCTTATAACAACACCCAATATAACATCACTTAGATACATAAGAAGGTATTTGTGAACCTGGACTTTATGGTCATTTTCTCCAAACTCCAGTATTGTTCAGACATCTTCCCAATGCTGACAACGTAACAGTCCCCAGCACGTAGCAAAGAACCCCTCAGAGAAACTCTGAACTCTCGGGTGCTTAACTCTTCACAGATGGGGCCATATTTGAAATAAAACTGCATTTTACTGCACAGCATCAGAAGCAAACATCTGTTTCTAGATTTCATCTTAAATCTTGTTATATTAAAGAAAAAAAAGGGGGGAAGACAACTACAGTAGTTATGGAACACAGTGATATTCACAAAATGTTAAGATACATTCAGATTTGCAGAACTACCAGGAGTAATTGAGTTTTGTTTTTTTTTTTTTTTTTTTAATAACTGGTATGAAACTGATGCAAAAAAAAAAATCTAAATCTGCAAGAACAGAGTATAAAGCACTTACATAAAGGTTAAGAGGTACTGTAAAAGGTTTTGAATTAAATGAATTATCTGCATGGCTAAACACCAGCCAGATTTTGCAGTATTTTCTGGTTCTTCCAGGCATATTTTTAAAAATCCCCGATTCTGGATCGACATCTGTATACAGTCCTGGGGTACAATTCCAGAGTGACACATCTTTCCTTTGATGACAAGGCTTTGATTGAGACCTCTCATGGCAAGGATCATTTCCTTCAAGTTTAGATGATATTCAAAGCAAATAATGTTTTGAAGGGGGAGCAAGGAAAACAGAAGAAATAAATTCATTTTTGTAGAAACAGATGGCGAAAATGCAGAACATTGTTATATTTCATGAAACTGCTGTCTGTGTAAGAAATGAAGCACAATTTATTATGTATTCATTTTGCCCATCTGCTAAGTGTATCATTAAGACAATGAATTCAGTTCATTTCCTTCACTCCCCAGCTAAGCAGTGCAATTAGAGTTTTAGAACACAGCTACTGATAAAAGGAACTTTTTCTATTATTGTCTTTATTCCAAGTATTGTCTCATTAAATAGCTTGAAAGGCTGTCTTCCCCTCTCTTATTTCCTCTTCTAGTCTTACCAACTTCTCTTCCATATTTTCAGACAGATTCTGAGTTCTACGGCTCAATACCATTTGAGGCATTTTTTTTCCAACTGCATTTCTAGCCACATTAGAATATCTAATGGGAATGAAAACAAAAACATTATCACTCTTAATATCACAAAAAAAGGCCTGTTTTGAGTTGCTGAAGTTTTTTCCCCTCTTTTTAAGAAACAATGTAATTTTCTGTAAAATATAACACTTTAGAGATGATAATGATAATTGTGAAATATGATAACTCAGTAAGACAGGGCTTTTTACTGTTATTACTATATAACTCTCATGGAGGTGAGAGGATGTGGGTAATAAACAATAATAAATTATAAATGTCTTATCCTCAACGTGGAATCCCAAAGGCTCAGGCATAACAATAAGGCAAGAACCAGGATCCAACACTGGCAGTTTAAGCAGCTGAAAGAGAGGATAGAATGGGAACCATCACATCACCTGAGAGGCTTTACAGAGGATCACAAGATTTGCACAGAGCTTGTGTCACTGTCAGTGAGGAACATTGAGCCAAAATAGAGGCAAGCTGGGCCCAGCTACAATTTTTTCCCGCCCTTTTGATTGTTTTACCAGTGTTACAACACATACAATAGTAGGCACTATGAGGTACGTGCGGGTTAGGTGTAACAAACCCAAGAACACACTTCAAAGCTACTAACGTGAGAGCTTTAATACCGTGATTTCTGGCATTCAAAGTCTTGGGCCTTGCTCGCATTGCAATGTCTCATCTCGATCTGTATGAGGATCACTTCTCACAGATACCAGAGGGCTGTAATTAGCAGCCTCATCACAACCCTATTTTTGGTAGCGCAGAGCAAGCAGCTTTTGTCAGCACAGTTATGTCAGGCACAAATTATCCCTCAGATGCCACAGCCGTGTTTGTAGAAGCGTGTTTTGGACACCAAGCCAGACCATCCAGCTTCTCAGCAATCCTTTTTTGGCAGTCACCCTGATAGTTAAAGCTTCATCTTTGACAATTCTGACTTTGGCTTTACTGCCAGGCATTAAATATGCTATTTCATTAACTCCCTGTGCAAGTTCTCCAACAATAAAGGCTGTAAATGTAAAAGTACTTGCAACAAAGTGAGCAGGTGGTCTACTTCCACAAAAAAAAAACCCAAACAAGAAAACAAATAAATAAAAAAATCCAACCACAAAAAAAAAACACCAAACCCAAAACAAACACAACTTGAAAAAACCCAATACAAACCATACACACTAACATACAAAAAGCACATCATTTCTCAGGATAATGTGCTCCATATGGCTAGAACATTAAGGATGCCAATCTTTGTACATCAAGAAAATTTTTCAACGAAATTCAAATATACTGTTACTGACAAATGATTCACATTAAATCATTTTCAGCAGAAGTTCCAACTAATGTATGCCAGCCACAAAGTTTTCTAATTGTAATCAACGTGCACTACATCAATTCAGCTCAGATGCATGCTTTGTTCAGCTTTCTAGCTGTTCTGACAAAATCCCTTCTGAAAAGGACTTGAATAAGACAATTACAAATCGTGCTAAACGTCCTTTTCCCCAGTGCTTACATCTCTAATCAGTAGTTATCATTACAGATGTAAGAGTAGCAGTGATCTCTTTAAACAAAAACAATATTCACAAAGGCAAGAGAATTCCTAATTAAGGTTGATATTTCCAATTCATTCTATCCACCCTAGATGCCACGGCTTTCAGAGCCTGTCAAGTCTGAAGACTGAAGCTGCACGAGAGGATTCAGTGGGGACTGAGAACAGCCTGGTTTGGAGTACTCACGTTTTGAAATGGACCTGAAATTACATCAATCAGCAGGGGCCCCTGTGACGCTTCAGATTTGCTTCTCAGTGAATTGTTTCTCCTTTCACAGTATCCAAAATGGCCCTCTGCACTAACAGCAGATTTAAACTCTGATTTCACGCAGAAGTTTGCTACCACTCCATTACTGCTGTTGCATCTCATGCACGCATCCCTCCTTCTTATCTGGTACCCCACTCTCTGCTGAGGCCTGAACAGTCAGTGCCTTCAGAGTTCAGCAATACAGACATGGCTACTCTGAGCAAAACAATTTAAAGAAATCTGGTAACAATAACTGGGATTTTTTCCAGGAAGAACTGACATTTTTCAAGCACCTTGATTACATCTAGATTTTTCCAAATAAATTTAAAGCCACAGAAGATTGAAGCAAGCAATAAGTTTTAGTCAAAATTAAGTATTCCATTTTATTTATGTATTTGTGAGATATTCAATAGACACTTTTTTCAGAAGAAAAATTAAAAACTTTGTGGAAAAAAAAAATCAGAAGATTCTTACGTCCATGTAATACCTATTAAATGTTTAGGCAGAAAAAGCATTTTGACATCAAAAAAAGACTGAAACTATCCTCATGGTTTCCCTCATTTGTTTGCATTGTTCCACAATATTGATTAAAAGGAGTTAAGAAAAATAAATTGGATGAGGATTGAAGTAATTTGAGAGAATTTCTTGCATCAAAGTGAGGGAAATAAAGCAGGGAAAAGCCAGGTGAGGCTAGAAACTGCAGGCTCAAGCCTTGGTTTTACAGTTCTGAATGTCTGGTTTAGCTGTTGAATGCCTGGAGCTAAAAAGAAATGGTAGGAAAGGATATGCTCATGTAAGGAGAAAATCGATATAAATATGGCTTTCATTTGTCAGAAGGCAGGGAATATACACTATTGACTAGTGAGGTCATCTTGTTTACATCAAAGTGCTGCATGGCTTTACTGATTAAACTGGGAAATATGAAACTGGCACAAGTTAAGACAAATTCAAAAGCAAGAGTATTACTTCAAACAGGTGAAGAATCAGAGCATTCATTCACTTAATAAAATTTCTACACAAAAAATTCACAAGCCAGCACCTTTAAATTTTGCTGCACTGCAGCATGGAGTGTGAAAGAATGGAATCCCACAGTCCCATTACCTAAAGACAGCTCATCCATCAGCCAGGAAATTGTTTATCAGTGGGGTAATTGTTTGAATTACACCCAGATCCCACGGCCAAACAGGATGCCCAGATCTAATTTTTATTATGCAAAATAAATTCTCCTCTGGAAATCTTGCTATTAAAAAAGCTTTTCTGGAGCCAAAACGATCACATATCACAGTGCAAAACCTTTTTCTTTAGTGGAGGCCAAACAGGATTTCCCAATAATGCAGAACTATTTCTGATACATAAATAAAGAGTAATTGTGGTTTTCCTGACCCTTGAGCTTTTGCACTGTGTTCATACCCAGTGGCTGTTAAGACATTCTCAGCACAAACTGACCAGTATAAAACACTCATGGGGATGCAGTATGCTCATCCCACGGCTATAAAAGTGGTATTTGTGCATAGGAAACCACATCATGTGGAAAAATGTTTTATTGAAGCAAGAGTATCAAGATGCTAATGAAACTTAGAGAACTCGCCCCTGATTAAGGGATACTTTTCTTTATTTCCTCAAAGCCAACGTAACTACTCAGCATTAGCAGTGACTCTGTTAAAACCTGAGGCTCCAAGTGAAGCGTGTGGGTACCCTGATCCTCAGCTTCCCCACGGATGGGACAGCTGAGGACAGGATGGAGTGGCTACACAAGCACACTCTTCTATGCATTCTTGAAAAACAATGTGAATTTTCTTGCAGTGAGAGTTCATTAAAACAGGTCACTTGTCCAAGGAGAAGCACTAAATATCAGTAGCCTGGAACAGAACTAAAGCAGAGCTGCCTTAGCATGGTTACAATTTTGTGAAAATATTTAGTGCATACGCTTTTCTCAAACTGTTCTATTGCTTTATAAATTAAAACAGATTCATGAAAGGTTCTGCTAGAATACTGATGAGTACAAAATGAATATTACTTTCTGGCTCATTTCTTCATATTAAAATATTCCCCACAAAGCAAAATACATTTTTAAATGACCCCTGAAAGAATAAGCTATTTTCCAGGTATCAGTAAACAAATGTGGTCCTGCCATTTCAAACTGCTCATTTCTGAAGCAGGTCTCCAGCACCTTCATCACTACAGACCTGGCTGCAATTTCCTTCTTATGCCTTCAGACACAATCTTCTTTTTTTTTTTTTTTTTTTTGAGTTAGAAATCAATCAATCAATCTTTGACACAACAAATAGTTTACTTGCATTATTTCTGCACTGGTAGAAACAACCCATTAAAATCAGATTTTTTTTTCATGTGAGGTAGCTTTACAGCTTTGGTTTCCAGCAAACAACACCACTGCTGAGAGTCACATTTCCCCCTTTTCCTTCCATTGGCAACAGCTTCCCCTTATTACTTTTATCCACTAATGTCTTCTGAGTCACTTTGTTTTGCTGACAAGTATGGCCCCTCCCCTAATGAAA
>VYZQ01066171.1:0-10227 GCA_013400655.1 Mystacornis crossleyi
CTGGAGAGGATCAACAGAACATTATGGGGATCCATGGAGTGGTGATCTTTTCCTTATTCTGTCCCTGTCACTCTCGTTCTGTCCTGCCCCACCTATTTTCTACTTTTTTCTTTCTTTCTCTCTCTCTCTCATATCTGCCATCAAATAAAACCCGTATTATTGTCACTGGCATATGGTCTCGTTTGCACCTTAATTCGGGCAGAGGAATTNNNNATATGGTCTCGTTTGCACCTTAATTCGGGCAGAGGAATTTCCAAAGAACCTTAATAATAGTAATAATTGGATCTCAGCACCCCCCTGCCTCATTCCAGCGGGGAGTCTGTGTAAACCTGGCTTCTGTGGGCTGTGGTCTCCCCCACCCCAAACTCAGCCAAGGATGAATCTTAGCAGGACTGCTGGGGTTGGCTCACATTCTTTTCTTTGTTTACTTGTTTTTTTTGCCCCGGGCCTGAGGTTGATGAAAGAATGGGTTTTCTCTTTATCTAATCTCAGTAGTTTGATTTACAGCCCAAAGTTCTTCAAGGAGGTTTCTGTGGTTTTAGCTTCTTTAAAACTTTATATCAATGTTTGAAGCATGAACTATTTTCAGTCTCTGACAGGTAGGAATGTGACTTTCGGACTGAAAGTCTTTCTAACCCTTGCTTGTGTATTTTTAAAGTGTTTTCATCATGTTAAGTATTTTCAGGAAGAAGGACCCTATGGCTTTTAATGTACAACTGCTCTCCATAACCTCTCTTTTGCTGTCTTTAAAGAGGGCATTAAAAGGCACCCTACATTTAAATATTTAACAATGCACTTCAATGGACCTTCTGCTACAGACAGCCATGCAGGACAGATCTCACAGGGATGCTTTTCAATATATTACCTCATTTGGAAAGTATTGTTTTTGTAGACTTAGCATTTCACCATGATATTACTTGTTTCAGGAAGCTCAAAAGGATAGTTTTCTATGGTTTCCAGGTGTGTTTCTAGACTTCAGACACTAGCTACGTTTCCAAGTCTAATTTAACCAACTCTGTAATTCTATTTAGTCCTAGCTCAGGCACTTTGTATTACTTCCCTCACCTTGTGGCCACAGAACAATTCAGTTGCTGAAGTTCTTCATCCAGAAAGTTCTGGATGCTGATTTGCTGTAATGCTTATTCTGGCACAAACAAGACTTTGGTGTCAAATGATGCAAACTTTTTCCTGTGTTCTAACAGATTTTCTCTTTCTGTCTCTGTAAATCATCTCATGATATGTTTTCTATAAGCTCTATTCATCATATTTGTACTTGAATTTTGAATTCAGTATTAGTGTAAATCACTTTAATTTTGTACAAAGCCAAGCAGAAATTAGGAACGTGGACTTTTTCAGAGTTTTTTGGGGAAGGTGCAAAAATATTCTTCAGGTACAAATACAGTAGCAGTAGCTGTGACAAGTGAAGGACCATCTCAACCAAAAAGATGTCAATCTACCCAGGTAAATTCCTGCATTTCATTAGAAATATATTTTGTAGAGTATTATTAAGTTGTCTTCCCTAATACCCCCAAACACTCTTTATATTATGAAAATTTATTAACTTTATTAATATATATATTAGTTCACATTAGATACAACAATGTAATGAGTTAGTAAAATATTACAGGAGATTTTTGCATTGTTCACAGTTGAGCGAAACAAATTAAAAGGCAGCCTGGCCCTGGAAATAAG
The DNA here is from genome assembly GCA_013400655.1 of Mystacornis crossleyi. Taxonomy (NCBI): domain Eukaryota; kingdom Metazoa; phylum Chordata; class Aves; order Passeriformes; family Timaliidae; genus Mystacornis; species Mystacornis crossleyi. The sequence continues at coordinate 1,693 of VYZQ01066171.1, forward strand.
GGCTTTGCTTCTTGGAAGCTTAGAGCTGTCCATGAAGGACAAAGGATACCCCTGTACAACTGAGGTAACACCAGCATCCTAGCCCCTCTAACATCCTGCCAGCAGGATCTGGCATCATAGATACATCACTACTGCAAGACTGATCCCTGGGACATCTGGATAAACAGACAAGCAGCAAGAATAGTGCAAAAGTACAGTTACTTTGCAAACTTTTACTGTGGTTAGTAATGAGCAATATGGGTGCTAGGGCTTAGTCAAATCACATTGTATCTGAACATTTTAAGTAAGAAACCTGTGTAAAATCACATTTGGGACACCCCAGTATGAATAGGACACATCATGTGCATGAAGAAAAACTTACTTTTGTAATTCTATACTTTTCATCCTACAGTGTCTCCTTGTTTGGCACGGCCAGTTGCAAATCCACAGCCCAGCACCAAATGCAACATTCATATATATGAATGCAGATTCTACATTTCATGAGAGAAATAGGATCCAAAATTATTCTGATTTTCTAAATTACTGAGGTAGACTGACAAATTTTCTGTGCAGATATGTTAGATACAGAGCAGTTAGTGAAAAGAAGTTGTGTATAGGAAAAAAAAATCTGCTTTACTATAACTTGTCTTTTTTACTATTAATTCATTACTAAATGTTTTTCCTTTATCTTGTTTGTAGAAAGTGGAGAAAGACAACTGCCCACATTTTACTGATGGAGAATGAAGGCACAATGAAAGCAACCTCCCAGGAGTGAAAAACAGGAAGATTGAAGCAATTCAAGAATTGTGTTTCTGCAGGTTCATTACCCAGGCAAAACATCCTAAGGCATGAGTTTGTTTGAACAGTCACACAGTTGAAAATCTCCAGAATAAGTGTTCTCAAATAAGCTACTGTGGAAAGTAGTATCTAGAGAAGTTCACTTTCAGCCTTTTCACAGATACTTTTGAAAACAGCCTTAAACAAATAATGGCTGTTCTGCTAACATCAGGACTACCTAAAGAGAGAGGTTGGTAATACTGGCATTTCTGCAAATGTTCTACATACTCGAGAACCCAACTAGTTACTTCTGGGAGCCCTATTGTACAAGGCACAAACCAATGGGAATCTGAAAGCAAGCAGTTATTCAGGTACATCTAGAATGAGGAGATGGTAAAATGTTTGAATACAGTTTTGAGGACAACGTGCAAACTGATGTTTTGCCTGGTGGTGACAGACAAAACAGCAATGAGACCAACTGAATAATCCTTCTTCCCCTTCCAATTGCTCCTACCTCAGCCCCTGCTCCTATAAGGGGTAAAAAAAAACCCCAAACAAAAAACAAAACGAGCAGCAACAGCAAACAACCCCCCCGCCCCCAAAAATCAACCAACCACCCAACAGTGACTGCTTTAGCGTTATTCTGCTCTGTACAAATTATTCTGTTCCCCACTATTGACACAGAGCTACAAAGCGTCACTGCTTCTACAGCTGAGAGACCCTTCACAGAAGAGAGGAAACTGATCTATGTTCAAAGGATTATCATTTCTGTGTTGTGTGTCTCTCAGATGAGATATGAAGAGTTGTGGAAGTGCATTTTCTAAAATTTCACTTTGTTAGTTTAGCTCACCCCCCAAAGCAAATTCTGTAGATCTCAGATAATCATCTTAACAAGGCCCTGCTCTGTGTCTCCTATACTAATATGGGATAAGGAACTTCGCTGATAGAATGTGAAATGTTTACCTCTGCAATCATACATTACTCTCACAAAGAAATTGGGGCAGGGGGGAAGGAGGAACAGACATCTCCGTGAAATAATTTGGACTGAAGCAGCTCTGCAAGTGAAGCAAAGGGTGAACTGCAGAATTCATACCTTTACAATGGATCACTGAAAATCCTTGTATAAATAGCTCTGATATTCAAGTCCCCATTGAAAGTAATAGTTGAACAAATTCTAAACAAATATGAGGCTGCAGAGCTGGAACATGCTATCAGCTGTGTTTATTTTTTCCAGCAAATACAGTCAGCCTTTCTGCCAGTTTACACTTAACAGAAGCAAGAATCTGGACTGCAGAAAAGAAGCTGTCCTGCTCTTCAATGCACTGCTTATTAATGCTATGAGAAGAAAATAAACTGAACAGCCAGAATTCCCTGCTGCAGCTTATGCTACTGTATAAGAGTATCAAGAAAGATCTGACTTGGAAAACAAATAAATGAATAAATGTAAAGTCTTGGAATCAATCCTCAATCCATAGAGGAGTGAATTGCTCTCTCCTTAGAGTTTTTGATAAAAGAGAATAGCAAAAGCCAAAGCCTTGCCAGGTGTTCACCATGGGGCTCTCCCTTTACAGAAATTTAAGAAGGAACTTAATTTTGCATTTATAGGATCATTTCCCTTATCTTCTTTACATACTCCTTTCATTATACTCTTGCTTGTTCATGTCATTCTTTGTTTCATTACTTAGTACTGTTATCCCCTGCCAGAGGTGCCACAGTGGAACTATATCACTGTTGTTCATCATTACATTAGCACAAGATGTGTTTAACTTTCCCTTCATGCTTTTGTCTTTCCCTCCTTGTCAAGGCAGAGCCAGACACAGTAATAAAGGGATCCATAGGATAACTCACATTGCTTTGTCTACTTGTCATCTTACCAATTAATCAAATTAAGATATTAAAACATAGCTAAAGACAAAGTAGAAAAAAGCAATATTTCAACAGCAATAATTTAATGTCCTTGATACAAAATATTCTCTCTTTTGCAACATTAAAATTTTCAAAGGTCATGCAACTAAACCATGTATATTTGTATATTTAAACAGAAAACTAAGAATTTGGATCACTTGCAGGTTTGAGAGTGAATTGAAAGGGCAAGAAATGAAGAAGTAAATCTTCTGAGAAAAATCAGAAAATCCTTCCTGACTATTTTGGTTTTCTTTTTTGATCTAAAACCATTCTGATTTGAATTTGAAATAGTTTTCATTATTTCATTGAAATAATTAGAAATAATTTTCATTTTCAAAGAACTCTGAGCTGTCTATGCCAATCAGGTTCATAAATAAAACTGTTGGGTTTGCAGCACTGATGCTTCATGTCAAAAATAGTTTACTAAAGAAACAGGAAAAAAAAAAATGGATAAATTGTTGTGGACCACACAGGCCTATCTTGCATCTTTGTAAATATGGTACAACTCCAGGAGGCCAGTGGTGTTAAGCTGGACTGAAATTCCTCTGGGTGAGAAAACATAGGTGCCAAATACATATTCAGAAAAGTCCTAGAAAATCACCAGGCCTAAAACTGAATCTTCTAATATTCCTCAGTCTGAACTTGTGATTTTTACTTCCTGCTGGAGGAAGAACTCACAACAGAGATGACATTTTCCTTTGCCTAAGGAGCTGAGGACAATATTTTTCTATTTGACTTCTTCATTGATTATGAAAACAGAGTAAGGATAGCTACATGTGAAAAGGAGAAAACATCACCCTAGAAATAAAGGTCACAAAAAAGAGTCATTGAAAAGTTCATGATCATACATAAGAGGTGAGAAGAGATACATGTATACTTGTCTTCTGACTTATACATAAAAGATATTATTCTTTTCCAAGAGAGAAAACATTTCTGAAAAAGGATCAGTCTCTGAAGGGACAGTGAATTTCATCCAGTTTCTGTCTGGAATAGAGCAATCTTTAAAAGCAAAGACAGGGAGGAAGAGAATATTTATAACCAGAATTGTCACTAAGAGGTTCAATTTGTCTGACCTTCGATTTTACAGAGGAAAACTGGCTGAAAACTTTGGAGTGATAAGCACAAATGCACAAAAGATAGGAAGATGTGTGTTACGGACATAATGTTTTCCAGAAAATTGTACACAGACATTTACTTCCTCTGGAAAAAAACAATTTGGAGCAAACCAGAAACGTAAGACAGAGCTTAACACACTTTCAAATACAGAGGACTGAAAAAGCACTTGAGATTGCCTTGGCTATTTTGTCATTCTCATGGATTTTCAAAAGCAGTAGCTTCACCAGTATAGCTCTCTATTAAAACTAGGCAATTCTCCAATAGCATAGTAAGGTTTTTTCTTCCTCCTGCCAGTCTGCTGTGATAACTGTGTGTCTGAAGATCCTAATTAAGGCATGCAGATGTGAGGCAAAGCAACCAGCCTGTTTTGCGACCACAAATTTTTGGCCAATTCTTTGTGTCCAGCAGCAGAGATGACACAACTGTTAATGGGCCAAGCACTTGTCATATCTGTCTGCATGTTGTCAGTAGCATACCAAAAAACAAAGAGTTATACCGTACTGCATAAAACAAATTGATTCAACTGACATTTCTAAAATTTCATAGGTTTGGGACACTAATTACTTGCTATTTCTATTTTTTAGCTACATCTCTGAGGACAAGATTAAGAAAATTATATTATTTGAAGATAATGAACTATTAATTGCTAAAATATTCTCTTCACTTTATGTTTTTGTTTGATTTGCTACTACCAAAAAATGAGATATTCTTGGAAGTTCTCCAGAATGAAAAACTATAAAATGAAAATGATCACACTATTATTTTAATTATTTTGATAAAGAGACTTGGAAAGCAAACATTTTAGCATAAAATCATTTTGTTCTGCAGACTTACTGAGCATGAAATGGAAGTTTAAAAAGTGTTCTGAAAAGATGTAAAATTATGTTGATAAAACAAATTATTTCAGAGACCTTTCTTGTACTTCAGGAAAGCACAATTACTTTCTAACTTAAGAGATATGAATAGGTATTTAAGAATCATCCTACTGAAAAATAGATAAAGAAGCAAGTGCATAAGCAAATGATTAACAGTCGTTTCTTTTGATTTTAAAAACTTTGCATTGATTCATAACATAAACAACCTACAGAATATCTTTTTCTGAGACACAACACAGTAATTTCCCTGAAGTCAACAGATGTGCACCAGTTGAGAGCCTGTTTTACTGTACATAGTCAAGTGCAATTGCATGACAAGTATAATTGAGGTTGCAGTGATGTGAAGAATTAGTAAGACACAAATTGGAAGACATGTTAATTTGTATTCGCTTTTATTGTTCAGAAAACATGTATAATCTTTGCTAATAATTTGCTAATCAACACAGATATGCTTTTTTTAATGTGATATATATATATGAGGTTTTTTTCTTTCAAAGTGTCAACCCATGAAATCTATTATTATTACCGTGACCAGGACATGAAATCTGCGACTTTTTTGTTTTAATTTACATAGATCCTAAGAGAGTATAGATTTTTGCTTGTCTGAATACCTTTTTAAACTAAAATATCCTTGAAGTTGCTTGTTCTTCCTGTTATGGACAGCTGCTTTTCACAAATATTTCAGTAATTAGCCAGGTGTTCCAGGTCATTCTAAATGTCACAGACTAGAGAGGAAGGTCTTCTAACTATGCTTCATGCTCCAAATATTATTTTTTTATTGAAAACCTATGAAAACATTTCATCTTTCATTTATATGAAAGCATTTCATATTTCAATATACAAGCTCATTAGTAAATAGTCTCAAAATTTGTCCCTCTTTCTATGACAAATTCTATAAAGAGTTTAAATTAACACAGGGTATTTAATTACAGTACTTTCCCTCTGATTGTCAATTTTGGAGTTCAGTGCAGATTACTTTAGCTGCAGGTAATAGGTTAAATTAGTCCCTGCTGTGCACCAAACCACAGTAGCAAAACTGCTGTTGCTTTCTGAATCAATTAACTTACTTTTGGTCTGCTTGTTTTTGCATTTCACTGCAGCATAAATCTAATGTAGATACACTTTAGCATATAAAATGGAAACAGTGCAGGAAGTAACTGACTTATTTTCCTTTCAAGTATAATTGAACTATTTTAATGCATAGAAAGCAACAGGTTTCCCATCAAAATAAATTGACTTGTTTTTAAACTGGAAAAAAAGCAACAACAACCCCCTCCTGAAAATAGAGACACTGAAAAAAAGCAAGGTTAGGGTATCTAATAGTTCCTATTACGTGATTTTAAGAAAAATACCTTCAAGCACTCATTGATTGGCTAGAATTGACTAAACCAGAATCTTTAAACAGGTACTTAGGAAGATGCAGGAACTCTTCTATATGCAGACATGAAGAAATCCTCAATACTATGTTCCTGTCTGCCTGCAGTAGATAAAGAATTGCATCAGATTTCAATTAGCATAAACTTAGTATGGCTCTGGATTTTCTTATAAATACATGGGAAATATGTCCTGCCTTTCTATCAGGTTATCAGGTTTTGAATATCATCAATTCCTGGGTCAATGAATTCTGGAGATTAATATAAGGACTAAGTTCAATGTAATTAAAAGTGAGAAATTTTAAACATTCTAGACATTGTGTCATTTATGTAAGTAATTTTAAATGGTTCTCTTTTAATTGCACTTTCTCTTTCACTAAGATCTGTAATTGTGGAGCCAGAGATGGTGAATTTTGTATAGAAATAAAAATCTAGCAATACCCAGGGAAGAGAGAGACATAAATCTCCTAGCACTGACTATTCCAGCTGAATTTGAGATTCATTTTACTCTTTTGAAGTTACTTCCTTTGTTATCATTGAGGTCAGACTTTTTGTATTGTAATACCAAAGACCTATGAATTGTAATAGTTGGACACCTCTCCCTCTGGTGGAACCTTTTAAAAACAGGACTGGCCAACAAATTCAACAACCATCTCCTGATTTATGCTTGAAACTTTCCAAAATATTTCTTAGATTAGACCATACCTAGGGCAAAATCCTGGCCACGTTTAATTCCATAGTATCAGGTCTGACACTTCCTTACCTCTAATCCTGCCAGTAACTTGGTAAAAAGGGATTTATGGACCTGTATATTTAGCACAGCAAATATTTTTGCAGTTTAAGGCAAGTAGTTTTGTAGATGTATCTTTTTTTTACTCTCTTTCTTTTTAAGAACTTAAAAAAACCATCCTCAGACCTGAAAATTAAACCATTCTTCCTAGATTATAATCACCTGAAAGAAATGTGCAGGCCAAGAGCCTCACATCAGTTATTCCTTTGTAAATTCATTTTATATCTTTCTACAAGTATGCCAGCCAGGAAAGGAAAGTCAAAGAAATCATACCCTCACTGATGAACAAGGCTGGAAAAGTGGTGGCAACAAACAGGAAAAGTGAGGACTGAACAACTTTTTGCCTCAGTCCTCACTGGCAACCTCTCTTCCATTATCATTCAAGCAGACAGATTGAGGACATGGACAGAGGTTCCTCCCATAAGGGAGGGAAGATCAGAGATTCGTGGCCACCTGAGGAACGTGAATATAAGACATTCATCATATGTGTAGTGTTTTCTAAGCTCTGGAAGAATACAGAAACCCATCAGAATATATTTAATGTCTATTTCCTCTAAAAAATTTGCTAAAGTATCCTGGTATACTGACAGCATCTGTAGATCTGTGTGTCAGGGGAGGTTATTATTAGTTTATTCCAAAATATAAATTTTTAAAAAGTATTTTAATGATCCTGATATTTTGATTCTTGAATAAAATTATGCACTGATGAAGGTCAACGTTATGAAATTTCTTAAGGTGAGGAAATACAAGAAATCTATCATTTACTAGTAGCTGTTTTTTACAGAAAAGCAAATCAGACAGAGAATGATCTAATTGCCAGACCTCAGATGGAAAACATAATTATTCCCAAATCTGTGTAGTGCATAAGGTCAGACAGGCTATCTCATCTTAAACATACTTCTTAGAGGCTGCCTTTCCAAGATATCAGTCTCTCTTTTGTATCTCTACCAGACCCCAAAAAAATTTGAAAGTGCAACTGAAAAATTTCAACACTTTCCTTGACCCACATATTCAAAGGAATTCTAGGATTACCACAACATCTGAAAAAACCCTGTATGCTCATAATTCAATCCACTTTTTTTCTTCCTTATATAAACCAAAACAGATAGGTAGTCTCTTCAAGTTCAACTTCAGACACTATCACTGCATCTGTACTGTCAAAAGGAAAAATAAAGCACTCAGAAAAACAAGATTCTAAATATGAAAATATTCCTGAATGTTTAAGCCCTTTAAAGGACAGAGCACTCTGGACTTCAGTTATGCATAGTTTTCATGTTCGAAATGTTGCGTTTTACAGCCAGTGTAGGGAATTTCCCTTTATGTGACCAAATCAGTCATGTTTCCCTAATGTTATATTAAAAATGTGTTTACTCTTTAGATAAAACACCACTCTTATGTTTATACATGCTTTCAAATTCTGTAATTATAAATGTATTCTACCTTTTTTCCCTGTTGTAAACCAGGTCTCAGACTTTTGAGAAGTCAACACTGAAATTATTTACCTTAGCTAATTACAAAGTTAGCAACTCCACTCGCAAAGCCTTCCTAAGTGAGCTAATATTAGCAGGAAAATTAGGAAGGGGTAAATTTGGGTGGGTTTTCTTCCATATCAACAGAATAAATTGATCAATTACATATATATATATTAGATAATCCTGATTATCTATTAAAGAGCTGGGCAGTAAGTCACTAAAGAAAGTGTCTTGGTTTGAAAGGCAGG
>VYZQ01066182.1:0-10040 GCA_013400655.1 Mystacornis crossleyi
GGCGCGGCTGCGGCCGCGGGGCGAGGCCGGCGCCCGGCGCGGGGAAAGGCCGGCGCTGTCCCCTCAAGCACCGCCCGGGCCGGGCCCCCCGAGGCGGGGCAGGGCAGCCGAGTGTCCCCGCTGCCCTCACGGGGATCTCCTCCTCCTTCCCCGGGCGGTGTGGGGCGGTTCTGGGGCTCAGCCCACGCTGCTCGAGGGGTCTGGGGGAAGGCTGGGCGTGGGCCGGCGGCGAGGCTCGGGGGCTGGTGGGGGTGTGGGGGAGCCTTCCCTGCTCTCTGTCCGGCCCCTCCCCGGCTCCATTGTCAGGTCCAGGTTGTGCCAGCGCTGTTTTGTTACCCACAGCCTCTGCCCCAGCGCCAGAGATGGTGCCTGCTCTGCCCTTCTCCTCCCGCCGTCCCCAGACACCCGCAGGAGCTCCCCCGCACCTGCCCCAGCTCTGGATTTAACAGAAACGTCTCCCAATCCTCCTGCTTTGATCTCTGAAAGAGCAAATTTGGAGGGTAATAATCCCCAAAGGGTTAAAGGCTTTGCCTCCGTGCGTTGGTTTGGCCATCCCCGGTGCGGTCTGAGGGATTATGGATTTCATTCACAGACTGAGTCAGGCAGGGCCATAAATATTCACCGTGACTTTTACCGCACGGTCTAGGCAGCTCAAATCCCATCTGCCTCAATTCCAGGATACTTTCTGAGGAAGGCGAGGGCTGGAAAGCCAAATCTTCAGTGTGGAGGAGCTGTGGTGGACACAGGACCTGGGGTGGTGTTAGACACCCACTGCTTTTCTTGGCTGCACGTGGTGGGATAACCCAGCACTGCCTTATTTCAGGCTCCTCGGGGGCTGTTTGGACTTCTCATGACATCCAGGCCCAGACTCTGGTCCTTGGCATCCTCACCTGCACTCTCCCACCATGACATGCATAAAGAAGATCCTCATTCAGTTTTCAGGCTAAAATTTTCAGTGTCGCCTCTGATAAATGATCCTTAATTCAGCCCCAATGCATTATAAAATAGAAAATTCCATTTTGGTTAATTTTTAATTTTTATTCCACTTTCTAATGATAATTTTTCATTAAGCATCTAGTCACATCCTAGCATTTCTCATCACCAAGGCTCAAGGTGCTTTACAAAAGAGGGAAAAATATGATTATTCTAATTATCCGTATTAAGGCTTAGGTTTGGGCAGCCTCTGCAGATAATACAGGCCATAAATAATTAAGAGTACAATCTAATTAGGAGAAATCCCCATTTGTAAACTGAAGTGCCACACTGAAGTAGGCAGTGTCCAAAGGCATGGCCTTGAAACCTAATCCCCCTGATCAGAACACTATCCCATTAACCCCCCAATCTCCCCTCTCCTGACCTGTCTGCCCCAAGGACAGGTAATTCCTTGAGCAGGATCCAAGGGAGGGAGTTTCAGTGACCACAAGCAGCCTGGAGAGTGTTCTATTGAAGTTCCTTGTCGTTTGAATAAAGGTCTTGTGTTTACCAAAATGTCCAGCCTGAGCTGAGCAGGAGTTGGGCATAGAACTGATGGAGATTTTTAGCAGAAATAGGATTTGGAAATAAGAAGCATTGCTCAAACTGGAGTCCAGAAGATACAGAGAAAGATTGTGGCCTTTTTTCTAGTGGATCTAGTTCACCCACAACCTAAATAGAATTCTGACCTGAAACTTGCTCGGACCTCTTTGTCAAATTTCATCAAAGTTGGACATGGGCTTTCCTGTTTGGGAATTTAGTTTGCTTGTGCTAAACTGGGTCTGTGTATCCCCACACCTGCATGTCCTGCTGGGAGCTGGCTACACCAGGACCACTGTTTTCCTCATAATTCAGCAGCAGGACTACGTGGATGAAATCCTTGTTCTCATTCCAAGTGCCTGCTGTCACATCTGAGTTATTCTGTGGGAATGTTTTCGCTCCGATCTGTGGTTACCCAGCGCTCAGCTCTGACCTAATTGCAACATTCTCGTTAGGCAGAGACATTTCTGAGTTTGGCTTTGCAGTTCACCTTCTCAGTAAGTGAATCTTGGCTCTGTAACACCACCTACCATCACTTCAGCCCAGTGTTGGTGAGGGATGTGAGGCTGGTGAGGGCAGTGTGTGTCTCTACAACAGCTCCTCCCGCTGCACCGCTGCAATGTCCAACTTGGAGCAGGCGTAGACCACGCTGTCAGTGAAAATTCCTGAGTCTGGTGATCTGTAGCAGCTTTCTTAGCACTACAGGAACTGCACCTGTGTTAGTCTGATGTTGTGTAATTTCCTTAAAAGTTGGTGATATGAGAGCAGCTACAAATAAAGCTGAAAATCGCCGACTGCCTTTCTGCCTGAGCCTGATGGGGCCTAATGCTGGCCGAGGAATGCTGGTGTAATTTTCAAATGTAACTCAAAGGGATGCTGATTGCAAGCTCATTGAAATGAGTCCCCAAGTCCCTTAGGGTCTTGGACAAACCTGTCTCTTGATATATCTGTGCTGTAATTTCTTCATTTGTATCGTGTTAATTGTGGTTCGGTCTCGTTGCTGGAAGCTTTGAGTCGTGAGGCACGGCTGGAGCTCACTGTAATGCTCCGGTGGTGCTGGGACTGGGAATGTGCTGCACATGGCAGGGGGGGATCTGCAGGAATGAGGAAGCTGGGAGTTCAGGCATTTTGAGCAGCAGAATGAGGGAGGGTGAGAAGGAAAAATAAAAAGGAAAAGTCAGGAATAAAAACTAAACCACCGCCAGGGTTGTAGGTGATGATGGGTTCCCTAAGAACGTTCTCATGTGCTGCTTAGGGCAGGGAGGAGAAGAGCCTTCCTAAAGAAGTGCATTTCCACACAGTGAAGCCTTTGGTTTCTTCCCTTGCACATTTGTAGAGAGCTCACATCTTTCTTTCCCTTACCCTAGGAGACATTCCCGTTTCCTTTCCCAGTGTTTGGAAGGAGATGAGGCACTGTTGGGCTCCCTTAGTAACTTCATCTGTGGGAAGCTCCACGTAAATCCCTGAATTTCCCAGTCCTGGTAGAAGGAGGTGTTTGTGGAGTCGAACACGAGGTGGAGGTTCCTGCACAGGGAGGGTTTGATGCTGTCCTGAGCCTGTGACTCTTAATCCTGCCTTGCTTTGAAGTCTGAAGCTCAGGAGTCTGCATTAATGATCAAGGGGCAGAGCTGAATACGGAATTCCTATGGCACGAAGGTAAAGGTGTGGGTAGGAATGTGGGAAGAGAATATTTAAGAGCAGTCTGGCATGTATAGTTAATAATATTACAAAAGTAATCATGTTAATTTCCTAGATGTGCTCACAGTTCTCAAGGCTTTGAGCATCTTTTCATCCCTTGTAGATCACTGCTCTCTGTCTGGATCCTGTCATGTTCACAATATTAAATTCCTGGAAAAGTAGAAAACTTCAGGTTTGAAAACTTTTGTCCTTCTCTACAGTGGGAAACTTGCTCTGCCCCCTTAGGCAGGAATGTCTGTTCCTCATGCAGTGTTTCAGAGCTCTGCTTGGCATTTGGCTGTCACTCTGTCCCACTCTGCCAAGTGTCAGTGATCCCTGAATGCTTAAAAAGTTCCTTGGGACTCTCAGCAGATATGAAGCTCTTCTAAATTTGAGATTTGTCAGGAGCAGAATGCGCCAGAACAATTATTCCTGACTTTGACTTATGACTATGTTAAAACTCACTTATTTTTACCGCAGTGTGTGTTCTTTTTAGGACTCTGAGCTGTTTCTCTAACTCAGGAGCTGGTCTTCCCAATTTTAACTTCATAAAGGAAAATAGTCAAAATGTGTATCTTGCTACACATAATATACAGATATCTACTGCATTATGAAGTCTTGTGTATTTTTTCTGTAAACACCGTATTTTTTATATATTTAATACCATAGTGTATGGAGGTGTCTGGGGTCTTTGAGTCACCTGTGTAAGGTAAAGTTCTGATCCAAATCCCAGCAGAAAAACCCCATCTCTGACACTTCTTGTCCCCAGGGAATTAAAAAGACAAATTATTTTAAGCCATTGAATGTGCACTGAGCTTTAGTTCGTTAGCTAAGGAGTAGGATGTCTTTCCTCAGCTACATTCAAAACTGAAGAACAAAAAGCTACCTTGAAAAATGGCCTTTGGGAAGCAGATGGCAGAAGCCAAGAAACTTGAGCCCTTTGCTAATGAATACTCTGTCCTTAACATTGTCTCTTTTGTTTCCCACACTTCCATGAGCTGCACACGGATTCAATTTGCCCATTTTTAACCCTTCTTCCTGGTGCCTGATCCGAGTGCAGTTTGGGAGCTGGGACAGCTGGCACTGAGGTGCTCAGCTTTGGGTTTATTTTTGCTGCCTGTTTGTCCCTGTGCAAGCTCTGGCTCAGGTGTGTAAGGTGATCCAGGAGACAAGGCTTGGGTGCATCCTGGGGAGAGGGAATCAAAGCTTTTCCAGCTTCCTGGCAAAGGGTGGAACAGAGGCTGGGCTGGGAGCAGGTTTGCTTTGATGAAAACATAGCAGCATTCCCACTGTGGCTCCCGTCGGGGAAGGTGTTGGAGCTGTGCTAGGACTTTTTAAAGGAGAGCTGTTTTTCTTGGCATAGCTCAAAAATTGATGGAAAGTCAGGGTGGAGCCAAGGGATTTGGCATCATGGGAATTTCTCACACCAGCTTGTCTTTGTGTAGCAGCACCACAGAAGTGCTTTCTGCTGAGAGAAGCATTTACATCAGATGTTTATTTGAGACAGTGAAATTTATTCCAGTGAGTGATGATTGCCCAGAGTAAATGCAGTTCTTAGTAATGACTGTGTTGTTTCCAAAAGCATAACTAGCTCCTAGAGTTGCTGTTTGCCAAATTGTTAGGGATCTAATTAATCATCAATTTAAAACAAAAATGGCATTTCGTATCAAGAACATAATGCATTTTCATCCCTCATTTTTCTCTTGATAACTGTTGAACAAAGATCACCAGCAGAGAGTGCTGGTGCTCTTCCAGAATGTGGCAGCAGCTTCTGAAATTGATTGTAAAATCTAATCAGACTTTGTTCCACAATTCTATTTTTAGCTTTTCATTTACATGAAAATGAAATGTTAATCAATTACCTGTAACTTGATATCTTACTCTCTCTAGTTATCAGTCTTTTTGTAGCTTACTACAGGGGAAAAATTTTTTTTTAGGAGCACATTATGTATTCATAAAAATTCTATTTGGCACTTTTTGAAGAGGCTGTTTAAGAAAAATTAATCTATTTTGTTTCAATATGTTTTTTGTACATAACCTTATTTTCTCCTTTCATTTCTCTTCTTTAATTTCATGTTCAGAATAAGCTGGTTACTCTTCAGTAGAGCTTCTGTGTAGCAGGGGAAGATGGTTCTGCTCCTGCAATTAGCAGAGCTCTTGCAGGCACATGGCCCTCAGTGTTTCACTGAGACCATACCTTTACCCTTCCCAGGAAATGCAAGCTTGCTCCCAGCCAGAGATTGCTGCTGGTTGGGCCTCTTTCATTTCTCACTTCTGAGTCTGCTGCTGACACCTGCATTAAAAATGAGTTGCAAGAGCTTTAAATCAAAGGGCACCCCCTCTCCCCCATCCCCGTGGTATTTATCAGTACAGCTGCACCATTTTAAGGCCTGGAGGCTTTGAAGAGATTGGACTTTTTGGTATCAAATCAGCCATGGTTGTCCCCTCTTAGGCTTTATGGTCATTGAAATATCAGGATTAGCAGGTCTGGTTTTTGCTGCAGGACCTGCTGTGCATCCTGTTCGCTCGTAATTTCATACAATCTTTAGTCCTTGAGAGCAAACAAATACTGTGTTGAAGTTCAGTGCCTCCAGGCCTTACTCTTACGGTTCATTCTGGTCCAAGTCCACTGGAAGTCGAGGGAATCTTTGAATTAATTCCAGCAGATTTCAAAGACACATCTCTTTTTAAAGAGACTTGAGAGGTAAGAGTGCAGAGAACCAAGGGAGATGGTCAACTTTCCTGCATCAAGGTTGTTAACGTAATAGACAATAAATAACGTGATCAGTTAACGTAATAAATAACGTAATCAGTTAATGTAATAAATAACGTAATCAGTTAAAGGCTTACAGCTCTATCTTTGGGGGAAGAAGGGTGGTTTTTGTGAGGAAATCACTTTCTCCAGATTAACCTTATTTTGCCCAAACTACATTTAACTGTAGGGCACTGGAGTGTGAATGCATTTCAGGCAAAGCTGAAACATTTGTTTTTCCGTAGTTGGCAGTTGTTTATCCCTCTCCTGGATACACTGCTGTCTTCTGCAGTTCTGCATAGAGAGGGGCCAAGGTTCAGCAGTTAGAATAATTCTCCTTACAGGTGGTACCTGATCAATCACCTCACGGGTGACATGTCACTGCTGACCTCTATATTACATTTCACTGTGGTAAGCTGTTCCTTTTCTCCCCTTTCCTTGCAGGCCTTTTCTTCACCCCAGGAACCGTGCTGCACTTGAGTTACAATCCATTAGAGGTACCTCCCAGACTGACAGACTTTTAAAACTCTTCACACGCAGCAGCATGAAAAATCTTCGATGAGCTGGGGCTGTGTTACAGTGTAAATCACAGTAGAGACAGGACATGAAGTTGGCTTTGCAGAGGTTTCTGTATCAGTTACTTCCCTCCTGGAAGTTGTGTGGTCATCAAAGTTTTATTGTGTAGAATTGGTGAAATAATAAACTTGCATAGAAAGACTCAGCAGTTGCTTAGTGAAGGCCAGAGGAATAAGTAGTGTGTAACTGTTCCTGCTCGTGTGTTTTGAGAAGTAGAATTTTTCACGCACGTCAAGTTTGATGGTTGTAATTTCTGGTGCTGTTGGTCAGTGAATAGCTGTTGTTGCCATCTTGGTGAATGAGAACTCATCTAATTCATGCCTCAATCTCCTGTCTGTCTGATTCTGTTTCCCTTCAGGAATAGTAGTTGCTCTCCGGCCATACCCAAGGGCAGAACCCGAGGGAGCCTTCCAGGCTTTGTTACAGCTCAGGCCTGGATGTGGCAGCAACACCAAATCCTCTGCTTATGACAGAGATGGCCATGGCCACCCCGAAGGTGCTGGGTGCTAAAACCAGCTGGTAAAACAGCAGCAAAAGCTGCAGTACTGCATGTCCGAGCTCACTGTACGTGTGGGCAGCCAGGCAGGGCCTCTGCAAGTGCCCATGGAACTCCCAGCCTGACTTTGGACCAACCACTCAGCCCTCCTCTACCTTGGTGCCTTCTCCACTCGTTTTTTGTGATTTTTACAAGGTTTTGAAACCTTTTAGTCTTGTTTTGATCTGTATTCCCAAATGTGTTGGTTTGCCTACTTCCTTTTCTTCAATGAGTGTCTGTCAAACTGACCTGGAAGTGCCAAGGCCAGGTTGGATGGAGCTTGGAGTAACCTGGGATAGTGGGAGGTGTCCCTGCCCATGGCAGGGGCATGGAATGAGATGAGCTTTAAGGTCCCTTCCAACCCAAACCATGCTGGGATTCTGAGTTTGGCTTCTATGACAAGAAAAACACTCTCCCTTCTCAGAAATGCTTATTTCTTGCTCCGGCTCACATTGCTGGCAAACATGCTTAGCGCCTCTTCTTAGGTTTTTTTTTACTATTTCTTGTATTACTGTCTGCTTACTGTAGGGTCATTATTTTGCCCAATAATGTATTTTATAAACAAAAAAAACCTCCTCAGTTTGGTGGGGACAGTCTGTCTGGGCCCAAGAGCTAAATGCCACTTCTGAGCCCTGTTGATGCTTTATTTTTTATGTGCAAGAAGAAAAGCTCTGTTAAACTGGCCTGAGATCAGAGATCCATGGAAATTAATTCAGGCCCCTGTGCAGTGTGCTGAGTGGATGCTGAGCTGAGCTGTGGTGTGTCTGTACAGGAGGGATAATATCAGCAGCTTCCTGAGCTCCAGCTGCTGCGGACAAAGGGCGGCAGAGTTACGGCCATTCCTGGAGGGAGGAACTTTAAGATGGAGGAATTTTAAAGAATGTGAAGGACAACCTCTTAAAAAATTGTAGGTGGAGCGATTCCAGGTTTTCCTAAGCCCGAGATTTATTCTCCGACTTTGAGCTAGTTGCCGTTGTAGTGCTTATCTTTTGTGCTTTTTAGCACAAGCACCGTGACCTTTGTGTGATTGCATAAATTGGCCCGAGCACGCTGGAACAGTTATTAGGAACCCCTTTCTTGTGTTGTTTCCTGAATTCCCACATTGTGGCGTGATGTGTGTATGGAAACTGCTGGCTTCCTCCGCTGGCAGCCGTTCAGATGTGCGCTGGAGCTCCTGAGCACCGGGCTGGGAGCTGGGTGAAGGGAGGATACAGGGGGAGAGCATTGTAAGGAAGAGAGTTTGGATTTCGTGCAGCTTTGTTCTTTTGCAGTTCCGATAAGGCTGGTATCTCCAGCTGTGAGGGGTGAACACGAGCAGTGCTCCTGGAACAGGCAGCAGAGGAGCCGAGGTTAACACGCCTCGGGCAAGGCTCGCTGCTCCCCAGTGCCTGCATGAAGCAATAGTTGTGCTTTCCTGGTGACTCTGCCTCCTCTCTTTACTCCCATATTTTCTTTGAGCATGTGGGAGGGAGACAGGATGTGTGACTGAAGCACAGTTTATAACTCTTTCCCTCGCTCTAGCTGTGCATTTCCCTTACAGTGCTGCCCCACAGCATCCAGCAAATGTGGGCTTCAGTAGCTGCTTCTGCACTGCCTTTTTTTTCTTCCTTTGGCGTTTCAAACTGTAAGGTTATGGGATGTTAATGAGCTGTTTACATGTGTTTCTGCATTTCTTCCATTAAAACATTCCAGTGAATGAATGTTGGTTATGAGGGGGGAAAAAATAATTGTTTATAGATGCTGCATTTGGGATTTCTGTAATTTGGCTTCCTGAATTTTCGTCCAAGCCTTTCTTTTCAACGTTAAGAGTTGGCAGCGTCGGAAAGGATTTATTTGCTCAGAGTGATTAAAAGGTAAATGGCTGAATCATGCCATCTCTCCTCACATGAAAGCCAAATTTCACAGTGCAAGGATTGGACATGTGGCCGGTTTTTGCACTTTCAGTTCTTTTTTGGAAACTGGTGGCATCTTAGGCCCAAACCTTACCAAATTGGGACTGCTTAGTGGGCTTCATATTTGCATGATCAGGCCTTTATGTATTAAATCAGCTGTGGACACACTGTGACAGCTGCATTCAGTTTTCTGTTTCGCTCCTTTTTTGAAATTAGAAGGTAATGACCAGGAGCCGAGTGGAAGCTCTCACTGGGAGATTGTCCTCCTCAGGAGTTCAGGACAGGAATGACCTCACTGGGGGAGGATTCCAGTGCTCCCTATGCAAAAGCTGGAGGAGGAGGTGGATTGTGAGAAAGGCAGGGTAGGATTGTTTGTACACAAATAAGTCCCAACCGAAGGACCAGTTTGTTATCTCTCGGCCTTGTTTAGACTGGGGATTTGCCCTGATTACAGGGATGGGATGAGGAGAAGTTGGTGTTGCTTAGCCCATTTCAGAACAAGAGCTTTGCCTCTCCGATGCAAAGACTGGTTCCACTGCAGAGCTGACTGTGTTACTGCCATTACTAATCCTCTGTTAGGTCTTCCAAAACAAGACCGCATTAAGTCTTTCTTTTTAGCAACATTTTGGGATCTTTTTACGGTCTGTTGAATGGGGACACATGCACAAAGGTGATGTGTTCATGCTTTGCTGTAAAGGTTGTGGAATGTTTAAAGCTAAACTGTTTTAGGAGTTGAAATTCCACGCTGTGATTCCAGGCACTAAAGCCTTCAGCAAAAGCCACCTCTGAATGTGGCCACCATCTTTTATCATGTGATAAAACGCTGAAACACAGGAAAATCAGAGGTGTATTTGGGGAGAACTGAAGTGTCTTCAGTCTCCTCTTTCCATACTGACCATTATTTCCAGCTGTGGCAGAGTAGTAGAGGTTTGTGGATATTTCCTGTTAGGATAGCCTGAGCTTTGGAAGATCGTGTGATGTACAGTCTGGTTTTAAGCAGAACATTATATACAGGGATCTCCTTTAATACCCTGCCTATGTGCAGTTAGCATGATCATTTCTTGCTGCACTTTCATTTATTTTCAGCATTTGGCCA
>VYZQ01066183.1:2184-14315 GCA_013400655.1 Mystacornis crossleyi
AGAACTAAAGTTCCTAATGTCTACATGGGGTCTCGAGAAAATGAATTCAAATTAACTTTGAAAAGGGACTAGCTAAACTACATTACATCCTTTTATGGACACCCTTAATTGAAGTTACAGTGGCCTGATTCAATTTAGCTTAAATTAAATTCNATAAAGCTGTTTTCTATATAACAAAATGAAAGAAAAGAAGAAAAATGCAGACTGGGTCAAACTCATCCTTGACTGAACTCCCCTGAAATCAGTGCTGATTCAGGAGGATTGAATGTGTCCAATCACATTTAGGTCTTTCAGATCAGTGTCCTAGTGACTCAGTTGACTCTTAAAAGTCTCGCAGGAGAGAACTGGGAAGTATTTGGTGTGCAGCAATATCCACTCTGCTTCCTACACTTAAATCCTTCAAGGGGCCACAGAACTATGTCCCAGTGCAAAGCAGTGAAACATGCGAAGAGGAGAATAATTTGCACTGTGAGTGTTTTGATTTGTCTGGTCTCAGGAGTAATCAGTTTGCTTTGCAGGACTGTCTATCCAGCCCTCTTTGGCCTCCACCGTATTTAACTAAAAATAAATTTTTTAAAAAATGGATAAAACCTGCTGGGCTTTGAAACCTCTCAGATTTTTAGACATTATTGTAATGGCTCCCTTAACTGTTGTTGAGACTTTTAAAGTCCTATAGCAGTGAAAAGGGAAAACTGATTTTTAAGAATGTAGATAAAGTTACACAGCTCTATAGTCGCAGTCATAGGGTTTTGTTGTAAACCAATCTGTTTTAAAAAACCCAAACACCTCAGACAGGAGTCAATCCATGAAGAAATAAAAAATAAGATTAGGAAAATATGAGATCTAAATTTCACTGATTTTGCGTGATGATGCATTGTAGTGCTCTGTTAAGAACACAGCACGTGTTCCTTTGTCAGTGACAAAAGCATCCCACAGAGAAAGGAAACGGTGTCATTGTACTGTGTAGGGGCAGGGAACAGCATGCAAACTGTTTCAGTGCTCTTGAACTCAGAGCTCCAGTCCTCGAGGGTTCAGCCAGGTGGAAAGGTATTTCAGGAGAGGAAAGGGGGGAGGTGAGGTGAGCAGGAGGGTATGGCGAGCGAATCCCTGGCAGTGTGGTTCCATCGGCCCAACCCTGCACAGCCATATGGGGACACACATGTGAGGCTGCTGGAACATTTGCAGAGCAGATGTTGGCAGAGGATTTCTGACCCCAGTGGAACTCCCTGCCCACAGTTCAGTCTCTGTTCTGGGACAAAGGTTAACCCTCATGTGCTTCAGTACTTTGTGGAGCTAAAGCATACTGTGTGCTTGTCTCTACACTGAAATTCCCTTGGCTGCTTCTGCTGGCGTTGCTGCCAAAAGGGGATCAGTCTCAGGCCCTTGGAGCATTCAGAGTTCCTGAAAAGAGAGTCAAAAGTCACTTCTGCACAAGGTCATCCTGGGATTTGGACCTATTTTTATTGCTGTACTCCAAGCTCTGTTCCATACAGAAACTATTTTCAATTCTCTGGTGCTGATGCTACCGGAAGAGACTTCCCAGCATAATTAGCTGCTTGATGCACCTAGCTCCTCTTCACATGTTTGGAATTCTGCTATTTGATTTGCAACTGCAGAGTGGCTTGTTTTCTGAAAAAATGCAGATATCATTGCAAAGGGTTTTTCTCTCAAAAAAACCTCTTTAAAAGAGTGTGAGGTACAGCATACATAACTGTGCTATATAGAGTGAAGCAAATATGCATTTTCTGAATGCATCCACATATTTGTCAACTTTAAAAAATTATAAAAAAGTGATTTGAATGCTTCTCATCCTGAAATTTTCTGGGATGTGGCTGAGGGAGAGTTTTGGTGTTTTAAGTGCTTTTCAGTTGAGATTTAACTGTGATGCATTTGTGATGATTTAATTTTACTGTGATAGTTTAAACACCTGATACTTGATAAATTCTGTCTGTATTTTCAATGCAGTACATATAACACCACATCTCAATGTTTTTCATGGCAGCTGTACAGCACGAACCAAAGTGTGCTAGATCATACTGTATCTTAAACCATATATTGGGATAAAGCCATGGCTTTTGCACTGCACAGCTCTGCTGCTGAGACAGTTATTCACAGACCCACAGACAAGACAGAAAGCAAAGTATGAGTTGCCAACAGCAACTAAACTGCCAGTGATCCAGCTAAGGGTCACTGGAGCTTGGGGAAATATCTTTGCCACCTGCCATATCTCATTAGGCAGATCTTTGAAAATGGTGTGGAAGTTCTCTTTTGTAATCAAAGCCCCCCATTACAAGAAAATCCTTCAGCAATCAGAGTGAGCATAGTCACTTTCTCCTGGTAGTATAACAAAGGGATAATAAAGCACATGAGGCCCAAGACTTAATTACCAAAAAAAAAGAAAAAAACAAAAATGAATTGGGGGTACTATTACATTGCCCATAAGGAAGGCGTCTCTGCATACACGTCTGGCAAAGTTACATTTCAATAGCGTAGCTACAGCATCCTTCAAGCTGTCCCTAAGGAAAGCTGCACTGTGCATAGCTGCAGAGGTAGATTAGCTCTGTCATTCCTTGCTTCATCTTCTGCACTGGATCTTAAGAGGGCAATGCTTATCGCTCAGAGGAAAATGTGTAGCACATCGAGAGTAACAAAGAATCAGATAAGCTATAGAGAGGAGAACATGCATATCAAATTTCAATTTAAAAAAAAAAGATTTTTTTTTTTATTTCTGTGCAAATAGAAAACAAAACAAACAATTCTCCATATATGTCTGGGAATGTCTCCATGGCCATAAAGAGAATATACATTACTAAAATAATAGATGATATATGCTTTGGTAATTAGAGCTGTGCCACAGACAGACTTAAGGTCGTGTTTGGAAACACATTTGATAATTGTACTGTGTTTGGGGAACCGACTGTGCAGTAAGAAAATTCTCAGCTTTTTAAACTAAATTTTTAGTCTATACAGCAGAGGGCACTAGTGTTATTGAATTGACCATAGAGTTGCTATTTTCATACTAGAAAAATGAAAAAAAAATTTACTTAGAAGACAAAGAGGTGTCAACAAAGACTAAAGAAGCTGAAAAAAACTGTAAATATTAAAAAATAAGACAAAGGTTAAGCCTATTATGATAATACAGCNTAGAGTTGCTATTTTCATACTAGAAAAATGAAAAAAAAAATTTACTTAGAAGACAAAGAGGTGTCAACAAAGACTAAAGAAGCTGGTTGATGGTCTGTGTTCCATGTGTGGGTTTGTAAAGCTAAACCTTCATGTGTCTCTAGCATAAATAGGTATTGAATAGCAAATTACTCTAGTACAGCTCTCCAGATGGTTCTTTATGTAAAGCCCATTAAAATATTTCCATAACATTTTTCAAGGTTTTAAATTAATTTTCCACTGTGATTTTGTGCTGGCTAATTTTTTTCCAGGGTATTTCCACGATATTTATGATTTAAAATTAGCCTGATATGGAATACCTGCACTAAGACTTCCTGAATATTTAAGCTCTGAGCTCTGGAAAAGCACCAGTATAATAGAAAGGACCTTTTTACTACATTCATCCTGCCATTAGGAATCTTGCTGCCATATGTCAGCCTCATGCAAAGCTCATTAGTTGGAAGTGAGGACTAGCAAGGTATTGCCTATTATATTTTCTGCCTGTCATGGTCACTTTTTTGGATCATCAGCTTCCCTGTACTTCAGCAGCACCAAGTCCAGTTATTGTGGTCTTGTCCTAAAAACTGCATTTTTCTTCCTGTTTTGCCAAAGAGCGAAAAAAAAGTTGAGTAATATAAGCAGAAGTTAAGATTTGCTTTCACTGCCTCCTGGAAAATATTGCAGAGGGATGGCAATAGAGATATTCTGTACTTATATTTTAAACAAGATATGGCTTAGACATAGAAAGATCAAACACACCAATACATGTGAAAACATATCTAGGACTTTGTATTCACATATCACAAAATGGCGATCCTGTCCTCAAACTTAGAGAAGCTATCAATTAGTCAGTGACCAAACTTTTATTTGAAGTATGCACAGATTTGAATTTTACAGAAACCTGACAGTGTCACATTTCCCTGGAGGACTTTGATAGGTTGTTGTACTGAGGCATATGTTTGATTGAGACATCCCTAGCACAGGACTAGGGAGAACAGTAAATGTAAAAGCCACAGGCGATTTTGGCCTTCAGCACAAGGAAAAAGCTGTTCTATGTGAGTGATTCATTGTTTCAGTCAATAACCTAAAATAGGAAGGGTATAGGGAATTAATTTTAGGAAGATAAAAATATTTCTTTCAAAAATCTTTTTTGCAACTGAGACATGGAAACATTTTGGTTTGGGTCAGACAATATTTGCTGATCAGTCTCATAACTGGATCATTTATTTGTTGTAATGATGTACTGTATTCAAGTAAAACAATTTTTTTCCCCCTATGGAGTATACATATAGTGATGAAAAAGGATAAAGAGCTAGGTAAAGGAAATGGTGGGAGACACTATCAGGTTCAAGTAACTGGAACAGGAGGAAAGTGCCTTGGATTGCTTGCAACATGGCTTGGGATCACCAGCTTTATGGAGGCTAGAAAAGAGCATCTGAAGGGACTTGGTGCATACACTGTCTGATGTTGAGGGTGCTTGCTCTCCCATGACCTTTCTTATTTCTCTGCACTTTTTTGTTTTACAATTACCATAGTTTTACTGGTCCTTCCGAGTATCCAGGACTGAGAGCAGCTAGTCAGAAAATAAAGGTAGAGAAACCATATGACGTCCTACAAAGCTGGCCTTTAATAGAGAATGGGTCTGAGAAGAAGATTCCTGTACCTCTGCAACTGCCACGTGCTGCCTGTGCCGCATCAGCCTTGTACAAGGATAACTGGCAGCTCTGAAGGCACACATAGCAGACTGAGTTCTCATCTCAGTTCCAGTGAAGACAAAAACATTGCACCAGTGCAGTGGTAAAATAATTGGTTTGATGTTTTTCTGTGTCTGTTTTATTACTTGTTAATGGAATTCATTATTCAGTCCAAGTCCTTAGGGGATAAGTTTTAAAAGAATTTTTAAAATAAAAAAGAAAAAAAAAAAAAAAAAAAACTACTGCACAAAAAAGAAAAATTAAAAAGGTGACAAAAATGATAAGACAATCACATTAACTATCACAGATGATGATTAATTACTATTCAACAGCAAAATTCATGGGTCACAGATCTTAACTGAGGATCCTAAAATTGATATTAGGCTCTAATATAATTCTTTTTACCACAATGGCAGATTTTTCTTCATAACTATGTAGGAAAGATGGGAACTATGGCCTTTTCACCTGCTTTTTGAACATAGTTTTACTGCAGTTGGATTTTTGATGCAATCAAACTTGAATTTTAGTGATTAGAGTGTTTCTCCATACATTCTGTTCAGCACCTCTGAAGAGATAAGTGACCTTGTGAGCCTGCAGTAAAAAGGAAGGTGTGGAGAGCAGACACCCCTCATCTAGTCTAGTACATTATCCTAAATCCATGAAGCTGATGTTCAGGAGTACAGTTTTTGGCAGAGGGAAGGGATGGAGGGGTGGGAACAGTAACATCTAACACTACAGCCACAGGGTTTTCTAGAGCCGTGGGACAGAAGTGTAAGCTGCAGAGATAGAAGATGAGTGACTTGCTCAAGGTTGCAAAACACATTAGTTTCATGAATCTTTCATAACAAGAATGATGTTTTATAAATAGCACATACAGAGAGATCAAACAAACAGATACAGCCCAGACTTTCTAGTTCTCTTCACAGTTTTTTAACCATTATATTGGCTTTCTCTGCAGTAAATTATTAAAAGTGAGATGAGAACACTTGCTAGCTCTGAACCATTATAACAGTTTTTTTTTTTTAATGCAGAAATGAATTCTCAAAAACACATTGTCTGAATATATAATTAGGAAGAAGAAAGTCTTTCATTAAATGAATTGCTGTGATATGAAAGTTAATATCTTTTTCCTGGTTTTGTTTTGCTTGCCTTTTTTTTTTTTTTTTTTTAAGAGAGATCTCTTTTTTACACAAAATGAATCAATTTGGAGCTTAAGAGTGGAAAACCATTGCCTTATGGTATTTTGTTTTACTGAATACATATGTATTATCCATCTGGGTGCTCTAGGATATAAATATGCTTTAAGCTTTCTTTAATTTCTAAGACTTCTCTTTGGATGATTTGTAAGAAATTTCATTAATCTCGGCAACAGAGGAATCTTGAAATGAGCAGCACATTGAAAATGAACCAAAGGCTGGGGACTATAAAAACTGCCACAAGTGAATCAGTACTGAAGTTCTCAAAATGGTAATGATCATTTGTAGTGTAAAGGTGTTTTTTCCCCTTACAGTAATATTTTTTTGAGAGTGTTTTCAAGGTGCTGGTGAAACTGCCAACCCTGAAGCTACAGGGATATTTTTCAGCATTTAAATGGCTATTCTTATTTCTGTGTTCAGTACACATTTGATAATGAGTATTTCTCTGCTGCTGGTGCCAAACAAAAGAATTGAAGAGGAAATATCATTAAATTGGATGATGTTCTTCATGCTTCCTTTTTTTTTTTTTTTTTTTTTTTTTTTTTTTTTTTTTTTTGGCACAANCATGAGATGAGCTAATAAATGTTAAACATGGAATGACTTTTTTATAAAAGAAGAGACAAAAATAGAAAAAAAAAATTTCTCTGTAGCAGCTGGCATGGGAGCATTTGGACACGATTTTTCTGGGAATCCAGCTCTTAGGGTCTCCTCTTCCTCCTTCCAGGCCTTCTAAATAGCAGCCAGAAGGAAGGAACCCCTAAATTTGAAATATTGTTGCCCAGAACAATGGGGGAAATGCTCCCCTCACAAGACACATTCCTCCTAACTCTTTTTGAGACTTGCTCAAGGTTGCAAAACACATTAGTTTCATGAATCTTTCATAACAAGAATGATGTTTTATAAATAGCACATACAGAGAGATCAAACAAACAGATACAGCCCAGACTTTCTAGTTCTCTTCACAGTTTTTTAACCATTATATTGGCTTTCTCTGCAGTAAATTATTAAAAGTGAGATGAGAACACTTGCTAGCTCTGAACCATTATAACAGTTTTTTTTTTTTAATGCAGAAATGAATTCTCAAAAACACATTGTCTGAATATATAATTAGGAAGAAGAAAGTCTTTCATTAAATGAATTGCTGTGATATGAAAGTTAATATCTTTTTCCTGGTTTTGTTTTGCTTGCCTTTNCTTCCACTGTCATCTGCATGACATTCAGTATTAGGGACTTACTTCTGTTCAACTCTGATTCAGGAATCCTGTTTGTATAGACAAAGATTTTTACCCACACCAGACAGGTGTCTCCACTCGCTTTTCGTATTATCTATTGTCTTGTCTTGCAATGTGTAAAAAAAGGTTAGCATCTTGAATACTCTGATATTTCCTATCTTAGTAGATTCCTATGTTATTAACTTTTGCCTTTTGAGACGCTTGTCATTTCTTCCACCTCTCCCCTGAGTTACAATATGTCTTTTAGGTATTCACTGTGACTGAACTTCTTATCTCCCATCCACCTATACGCGTTATACATCGGAACGTGCAGGAAGAGCTGATGTCTGGCTATTTCTTATTTCATTGCCACTTGCAGCTGATATAAATATCTGTACAGAAAAATAATACTAGAAAT
Organism: Mystacornis crossleyi; assembly: GCA_013400655.1. Classification (NCBI taxonomy): domain Eukaryota; kingdom Metazoa; phylum Chordata; class Aves; order Passeriformes; family Timaliidae; genus Mystacornis; species Mystacornis crossleyi. The sequence goes on from VYZQ01066183.1 coordinate 9,866, forward strand.
TCTGTGGCTATTCTCACTATCAAATTTCAAGAAATTGGTAGAGTTGACTGAAAGGACTTGAGGAGATTTTGTTTAAAGAACACACTTAAGTATTTGAGATTAATTTAATGTTCTCCTTCTCCCGTCTTTCTTTCAGACGATTCAAACTCCAGGAGGACCAACACCAAATAAATTATGAATGTTGAACAAGATGACCTTACATCCACAGCAGATAATGATAGGTCCTAGGTTTAACAGGGCCCTATTTGACCCCCTGCTTGTGGTGCTGTTGGCTCTTCAGCTTCTTGTGGTGGCCGGTCTAGTGAGGGCTCAAACTTGCCCTTCCGTCTGCTCCTGCAGCAACCAGTTCAGTAAAGTGATTTGTGTACGAAAAAATCTGAGAGACGTGCCAGACGGCATCTCCACCAATACCCGGCTACTCAATCTCCATGAGAACCAGATCCAAATCATTAAAGTTAATAGCTTCAAGCATCTGAGACACCTAGAAATCCTGCAGCTCAGCAGGAATCACATCAGAACAATTGAAATAGGGGCTTTCAATGGTCTGGCCAATCTCAACACTTTGGAACTCTTTGACAATCGTCTGACCACTATCCCAAATGGGGCTTTTGTATACCTGTCAAAACTGAAGGAACTGTGGTTGAGAAACAACCCCATTGAGAGCATCCCTTCTTATGCTTTTAACAGAATCCCTTCTCTCCGGAGGTTGGATCTGGGGGAATTGAAAAGGCTTTCATACATCTCAGAAGGTGCCTTTGAAGGTCTGTCCAACTTGAGGTATTTGAACCTTGCGATGTGCAATCTTCGAGAGATTCCTAACCTTACTCCGCTTGTAAAACTGGATGAGTTAGATCTTTCTGGGAATCACCTGACTGCCATCCGGCCAGGTTCTTTCCAAGGATTAATGCATCTTCAGAAATTGTGGATGATACAGTCCCAGATTCAAGTGATAGAAAGGAATGCTTTTGATAACCTTCAGTCACTTGTAGAGATCAACCTGGCACACAACAATCTAACACTACTGCCTCATGACCTGTTCACACCACTCCGCCTAGAAAGGATCCACTTGCATCACAATCCTTGGAACTGCAACTGTGACATCCTTTGGCTCAGCTGGTGGATTAAAGACAAGGCACCCTCCAACACTGCATGCTGTGCCCGTTGCCACACTCCTCCCAGTTTAAAAGGAAGGTACATTGGTGAGCTGGACCTGAATTACTTCACGTGTTATGCTCCAGTCATAGTGGAGCCGCCAGCAGACCTCAACGTCACAGAAGGCATGGCTGCAGAGATGAAATGCCGGGCATCAACCTCCCTGACCTCTGTATCTTGGATTACTCCAAATGGATCTGTAATGACACATGGGGCATACAGAGTTCGGATTGCTGTGCTCAGTGATGGCACATTAAATTTTACAAAGGTAACTGTGCAAGACACGGGTTTGTATACATGCATGGTGAGTAACTCTGTTGGGAATACCACGGCTTCTGCCACGCTGAATGTGACCGCCCTGGATAACCCTGGTTACACGTACTTTTCAACCGTCACAGTAGAGACTGTGGAACCTTCTCAGGATGAGGCACAGACCACAGGGCAGGTTGGGCCCACACCAGTTACCAACTGGGAAACCATTAACATGACAACCTCACTCACTCCACAGAGCACAAGATCAACAGAAAAAACGTTCACCATTCCTGTGACGGATGCAAACAACGGGATCCCGGGAATAGATGAGGTTATGAAGACTACCAAAATCATAATTGGTTGTTTTGTGGCTATCACTCTCATGGCTGCTGTGATGCTGGTAATTTTCTACAAAATGAGGAAACAGCATCACCGGCAGAACCATCATGCTCCAACACGGACTGTAGAGATCATTAATGTGGATGATGAGCTTACAGGTGACACACCCATAGAGAGTCATTTGCCCATGCCAGCAATAGAGCATGAGCACCTAAATCACTATAACTCTTATAAATCTCCTTTCAACCACACAACAACAGTTAACACAATAAATTCAATACACAGTTCAGTGCATGAACCGTTATTGATCCGAATGAACTCGAAAGACAATGTTCAAGAGACTCAAATCTAAAACATTTATGACATTAAGGGGTGGGGTGGGGGGACAACAAAAGATGGTTTATAAAACAAATGACACAAATGACTGGGCTAAATCTACTGTTTCAAAAGTGTCTTTACAAAGAAAAAGAAATTTATTTATTAAAAATTCTATTGTGACCTAAAGCAGACAAAATTATGTGTATTCCTCAGAACCTGTTTTTGCTGCAGTTATTTACCCTCCTCGTTCCCGTTTTCCTGCCCAACCTACCCTGACTCCCATTTGCCATATTTTTCATAGGAGATCTTGATTCCCTAAAAGAACTGATCTAGGAAATTTTGTAAGAATTCTGTTACACTTTGGGAATTTTTATGGTGAATTCTAGTGGTGAGATTCGGTCTATTTTGTCACTTTCTCTTTTTTCTTTTCTTTTCTCATGCCCTTTTTGAAATTATTCAGCAGAAAATGGAATAATAACAGTAATTTTGCAGTGAGAAAAACAAGCAAACCTTTTTTTCTCCATGTAATGATTTGCTCTGTATTTACCGAAAGCACCATTCTGTGAAAAAAAAAATGGAAAAAAAAAGTAAAAAAAAAAAAAAAACAAAAAACCCCAAAAAATTAATTTACTTGTAAAAGCCTATAAAACCCATGATCTTTTAAGGAATTCTAGAACCAGAATTTGTAGTTCAAACACTAAACTAAGATTATAAATAAAATACTGGTTTTTTTCTGTACTTGGATATAGCTCATTCTTAGTGTGGCTTTAAACATCAAAAGTTTGATAAAATTCTTATCATAATCTGCTCCGATGGTCCAAAACACAATCACTTTAAAGAGACTAATCAAACCATTTTGGATCATTACTGAAGAATAGCACAGTTTTCATTTTAGTTTATGAAAACAACATACTGGCAAACAACGGTCTTTGATTTCTAATGCAAGATTGAGATCATTCCTTCTAATGGTGTTTGCAACTATCTCTATTATATCACAAGATGCTTTTCACAATGCCAGAGAAGTTTTGCAAGGCGCTTCAGTTATCACTGAATTTATTAGACAAAGCTGAAAACTTTGTTCTGTTTTTTATTATTTATAGTTTTCAATAAGAAAGTTCATCTTTCTATCACAGCTAATGCTTTCCAGTTCAGTTCTGGGACTTTTAGGCACAAATATGAAGGAAGTTAAGCTGTCCATAATACCCGTAATAAGAGCTGTATCCCTATGTGCAAAATCAAATCAAAATGCTGTTCATGGAGTGATTAACAGGAAGAAGTCTGAGGATTTTGGTTTAAAAAATAGAAACAACAAAGTCAGAAAAACCAGAGGATATTATAAGTTACAGTAATTTGCATGACAATTAGATTCTCTGTAGAGTACCCAGTTTACATTATTTTAAACTCAATCTCATTTACCAGTGGTAAATGCAGACCCTTTGCCTTTCTGTTTATATACATTCTCTGGATTTAGCTTGTTGGTATAGGATTGATGTATACTGTGCATGCTGAAAGCTAAAAGGAAGGCTTTCCATAAGAAAACCCTCTTCAGGACACTCTGTTCTTCCAAGTAGAAGTTCTGCCAAATTAAACTTCTTTATGCCTTGGCAACGGAATAGAAGTATTTTAAGATGATTTAAATTAGGAAAAAAATCTTATATATCATTTCTGAATGTCTTTTCATCTATTTTCTTTCTTAACCACCCTTACTGAGAGTTTTTAGAGTCTTGTGCCAGTTGAATAATATTCTTAGCAAAATCTCTTTGAAGCTTTCTTGTATGCAACACCATGCAGGATTAAGACCCCACTGAAAAAATATACTTCTATTCTGTAAGTTTAAGATGGAATTCTGATAGGTTGAGGGGGTAAACATCTCCTGTTGGATGCACAGTTCTCCAGGCTGCAAGTGAATGTTTTAGTACAAAGGCCTGATTTAAAGAGGACACAGTGGAGATAGGTGACAATGAATCACACCCTGCAAAGAGTCTGATAAGTCTAATACAGAATGAAACCCAAAGTTCTATAGCAATCTCTAAGAACATTTGGCAAGACGTTGTCCTTTGGTGTGCTACATGAAAAATAATATCTACTCAAAGGGAATTTTAATAGAGGGCAAAGATGGACCTGAATGTAAAATATTGCAGCTGTGATTCCTAGGTTTGCCTATTTCTTCAAAGTGCAGTAGGGTATTTCATTGGTGACTTCTTTCAAGCATTGTGATAGATTCTGTACAAAACCACTATAGTTGCACATTCCCATGTCTTCTTTGCCCATCTGGCTACTAACATTCTGCCCATAGCCAGCGCTTATCTGAAAATTGAAAAAAAAAAAAAAACCATTCAGGAAACCTAAACCTGGACTATTTTCCATCTACAGTTAATGGGTTTATGTT
>VYZQ01066200.1:0-21277 GCA_013400655.1 Mystacornis crossleyi
AGCTGGGGTTTATTCTGCTCTTGAAGTAGCAATTCACATAAATTATACAGGTGTGTGGAGACCTGGCAGTTGGAGTTGGAGACTCTTGCCGTATGGGAAAATCAGGGATTTATGTTTTAAGCAACACCAGGTCATGAGCAAAACCCGGGCTCCCAGCAGCATTGATATAACTAGCAGAATGGAGAAATCTGTGAGGTTGCTCAAGTCTGGTAATTTCTGATGGGTTCCCAAAACGCTGAGCCTTTGTCATAGCTGCAGCCAAGAAAAGTGGAAAACAGACATCCTACCCCCTGCTCTGATAGTGCCTGTTAGAAAAGTGGAGATGCACAGGCTGTAAGTGCATGTCCATTTTTTATCCAGGACTTACCGTGTCTGTCACAGGAAGTGACAGTTCCAGACCCCTGTTTTAAAGCTTAATTTGGTATTCATTATCAGGAAATGGGAAGAGATGCTCTGATTAGAGACCTTTAACTTTTGGAGTATTTTATGTGTCGACAAAATTTCCACTTACTTATGCACACAGGGAATGAACAATTAGTTGATGTAACATTTATAATTATACAACAAATAATAATATATAACAAAGTGGAAGCTCGTCAAACACATCAACTAAAAGCATTGTCCATGGAGACTGAACGCTTTTTAGTAATTACTAATTTGTATTTCCTGGGTTTAAAGATGATAAAGTATATAATGCAATTTGTAATTGTTGTTTATTCAGCATTTTAAAATCATAACAAGCATGGAATTTTCTTTAGTATGCAAAATATAAAATTCAACTGTTAAATGTATTATTACTTCAGTCCAAAACATTATCTTAAAAACACAATGATATCTGACTGTTACACTTTTCAAAAAAATGTTTAGCAAGCCAATTCAAGGGTAAAAACATGAATAATGAAATAAATGTACTGGTATTTCTCAGGTTTGGAAGCAGTCTAAGCAAAGCGGGTGAAGTTCAGAAACACGAATCCTGTCCTGTTTTCCTGATTCACTGTCACTGGTATTCCCACTCCACCCTCAGTAGCTGAGCATTGTCCAGCTGTTCAGCAAAGAGATGGTGACTTCCTTCCTAACACCTAAACACACCTTGGCATGTTTGCAAAAGCTACACTAAAGAGCAGACAGTTTCCTTTCTGTTGATGACTCACGGCTTTTACGGGTACATCCCCTCTGTTAGACATTGCTAAAGACAAGCAGGTCTAATTCTATTCTCACTTTTAATTATTTTGAAATAAGCATGACGTAACTGACAGCAATGAAATCACTCCAGATTTTCATCAAAATTATAAAGGAGTCATTCTTGCAAACCAGGTTCTCATCAAGCAATGCACTTCCAGAGGAGTAGTACCAAGGAGTGGTACCTGCACAGTCTGCCCCGAGGTACCTCACACTTCAGAGGTCTCTATGGGGTGTTGTAAAGGAAATAAAACATTGCTTAACATCTGCCCCAAATCTACCTCTTCCTTCTGCAGTTCTTGCTGTGCCACTCTCTGTTTCCCACGTGCTCCATCAGCAGAGGATTTGCTGCAGTGGTGCCACAGAACTCTGGGACATGAACCGGTGCCCTGTGGTTCCATCACAGAAGTTACTGCAGAACACCAAAGCTGTGCAATAATCTCTGACCAAATACACTGACTGCTCACAGACTGCTCAAAGAATCACCATTATGGCTCAAGACCAAGACATGAAACCCTGTTCTTCCTTCCGCTGACACCAGCCCACCTCCGTTCCCAAGTGCATCTATTTCCTACACCTCATCTAGTTCCCACCCAGTTCTCATGTAACAAGAGGACAGTAACACTTGCTCATGGCCTTTCTATGACCGGTTGTGCACTAAGGAAGAAAAAAATCTGTCTGATCTGTGTCCCATTCCCATCATTAGTATCTGATTTCATAACCAGACCCATTGAGATTGGCTGAATCACCTGAGAAATGAAGCATTACTAAAAAGGGTGTGGCCACTGTCTTCTGGAAAGGCCTAAAGAATGTTGCCAAAAAACACTTTTATATCACAATTATAGTTCTACAACTTGCACTGTAAATTATTTTCACCAGTAGCTGGCTGCCCTGAAAATACTCCTGGCACTGGTCTCCTCAATGTAAAACACTTCTGGGAACTCTTTTTCTTTAAAACACGATTTAATTAGGTAATTAGGTAAAAAATAAATAAACAAGCCCATTCTCCAAGTGTTTAATTTTCCCTTTTACTATGCAAGGCATCCAATTTGACAAGTTTAATCCTCTGTAATTGGGTTAGAAATCACCTTTTTTTAACCATGAAGAAGGTGACTTCTGTTTTTAGGTTTGATCTGCATTTTTACTGTACTGTCAAAGGTAATGAACTCCTGGTTTGCAGTTTTTGAATTAGTCAATATTCCAATAAAAGACAACCTGCATCAGCTTCCCAAGCCCTTGGTATAATCTAGGGTTCTATGGCTATTACGAAATGTAGTATTAAAGAAATATAAGAAATGTTGTGTTCCTAGGGAAATGTATTATTAACAATAGCAAAGTATTTTAGGTTGAGTAGTCTCATCATAAACCTGGCTGGCCATTAACAAAAATTCAGAGCAAGTTTTGTGAACAATTTGATGTTGATTTACAGTTAAAGGGTTAATACAGATTTTGCACAGGGAGCAGATGTGTTAGAGGGTTTAGAATTACATGAAACCACAGATACACACTTCCCCTGTGGAGAAAAAATGCCAAATTGATGGACTTCCATGAAATAAACTTACCTGACTCATATGATCAACAAGATAGCCTCTCCTCAAGCAGATCTTTTTGCACACCAGTAGCAACTAAATAGTTAGAATTCCAACTAAATCAGGGGCCCAACAGGACAGCATTCCATCCACTCACTCACGATACTCCAATCTGCCATCTATTGTCAACGCCTGGGACCCTACCAGGAGAGTCTGGAAAACACTGATTTTTGTAAATCAGCCTTGACTGGTACAGCTTTAAGTCTTTTTATTACCTGATGAAGAAAATTCTCCAGATGTTGATTTCTTCTTGCATAGATTTTTACTACTGTAACTATTAAGTCTATTATATTACAAATTATTATCTCTAACATTATATAACTAGATTCCCTTTATTTACCTGAGCAACATCAAGAATTAGAGTGGTTTCAAGGCTTACCCCTAAAATTAAAGTTTGCAAGGTTCACTGACTGGAACAGTGCTTTGAAATCAGACGGATGAAAAGAAACCACATATAAATCTTATCACATCCTCTTTGACAAAATTAATCCAGTCGAGGTTATCACAGTTTTGTGGATGTGGATAGGTTTCACTTGGAATGCAGGACAATCATGTACTGCTAGGAGACCTCCACGGAGGATATAGGAAAAATAATTACATAAAATCACATTAATGCCATTTTATTAAAAAATACAATCAGACCCAGTCTGTCCAATACAGAAGTTTTAGAAGTTAAAGTTTCTTAGAGTTGGTCGACTATAACAGGCATCAAAACAGCTGCTTCCCTCCCAGCTGTGGGGCACAAACAGCAGTCAGCAGTTATGTGGCTGGCTGCTTGTGGGTTGTGCGGAACTGCACTCAAAGGGTGCAGGATAAAACCATTGAACTTTTAAGCCATTTCTTTTTAATAGTATAAGAAAACCCCAATGAATGAAATGGAACAAAAATATTTTATTTTGGTATTTAACTTCTAAATTATAGTATGATAAAAAATTATTTCCGCAAACGTCAGGTGCATTCTATTTTCAACAGCTGATGTGTCCATGAACACGTACAAATTATGGCAACGACTATACTCATTCAAAATGTTGAACACGGTCACATCTTGAGCCTTCAGCTTTCCAATGTTTTTTCCACCCTCCCAGAAAATACACTATAAAATATCCAATGTCCACACACTCGAGTGTAGCAGAAATTAAAGGGATCCTTTTGCCATTACCATGATGTTTAGAAATTACTAATGCTTAAAAACAGTAGTAAGCTAACCTCTAATATGTGTTAACATATGTTTAAAAAAATAATTTTTACAAGGATTTTTGATGCTATTCTCATTAGAGAAAAAAATTAAGAATTCTTGCCAATTCAGTACTATGTCTTTCCAGCATCTCAATATACACAGTATCTAATTGTTTTAAGACTTGTGGCTTTGTAAAAAAACTATACTAAATTAGATTAAGTATTACTTCTCTTACTTTTGTATACTTTAAGTGTGGGCTGTCCTAATCTATATTTCCACTTAATTACATTCTTTCTTCTGAGTACATACAATATGCTGCTTCCACCTTAAGATGGAATAAAGGAATTTTTCTTCCCTCGCACCCCTAGATTTGACTGTCATCTACACAGACTTTTCATAATTAACAAATAAGTTTTGCAAGATTGTACAGCAAATTTCGAACAAATTTAGAAAAAAACATTAATGACAAGCGATTCTTTGTGCAACAGCCTTCATCCCTTTTCAACACTCAGCTTTCTTGGAGCTCAAAATGAAAACTTAAATTTCATTTCATAATACCAATTCTGCCACTGAATTTAATGGAACAATGAAATCTTCCCAATCTTTAGCCCAGCGCTAAATAACAGTAGGTGAGCTGGGACTTGCCATGGATGAAAGCAGCATTACCTTCACCAGCTCACTGCTAAGAAACTGCCTCCTCCTCCTCCTCCTCCTCCTCCTCCTCACGTTGTGCAGCTTTGGCATTTCCGTGCACAGCAGATCTTCAGCACACAAATTGTGTCACCTTTCTGCCTTGTCTTATTCAACCCAAATCCTTTCTCCAGTAAAATAACAAGAATTGCACCAGATCAAGATCCTTCATAGCTGCATTTAGTGGAGGAGCTTTTACCTCCAAATGATTCTGCCTCATTTGGAAAACATGTAGAATTTTGCCTTCAATAAGGCACTGCCTTTAAAAAAATCATCAAAGGTGCGGATGATCACTATGTGAGTAAAATTATCTAAACTTAGATATTGCAAATTTGGAAGTTTTCCAGGCAGTATTCTTTAAAATTCAGAAAGCAGAGAGAATAAGGAACATTACAGTAATGGACAAGGCCCTCCAGATCCAACATAGGCATCCAAATGGTCACAGAATTCCATATTACAACTGCAAAGCATGTCAGAGTTCTGCCATCAACGGTTACACACAAATAATTATTACAGCACTTTCTTACTCCCTCTGTGATAACGATCTCAAGAGTCTTTTGTTTGGAAATTCAAATGATTAAATATAAACTGGCACAAAGAAACCCAAACCAAAACAAAAACAACCCAAGAAAACCCATGAGCTTTAGAGCTACTCAGTCAGCCAAAATCATCACTTAATAGTTCTATCTCATGCTATTAAAATGGGTAATAAAATGTAACAGTTAGCAATGTCTAATTCTCATCTATTAAAACTGAGAGAATGTTTGAGGTATTTGAGTTCTCCCTTAATTCCCCCTAAAGTAGCCTCCTGCTAGTGGAATGTGAATACAGGTTAAGTGAGACAGAATTTGACTCCATGAGCAGAATGAGCAAAGGCACATTGGTAAGGTATCCTTTCATATTTGCTGTTCCCATGCTTATTTTAGGAGTGCCTGGAACTGCAGTTACACAGATGTGTTTACCTTTGGAAAAGTTGCTCCTTGGAAACAGGAGGGACACTTTCAATGAGGATTTACTCACCTGATCACCGCAGGAAACAGGACACGCGTGCTCTGTGTCAGCAGATAAACATGGCCAGTTGTAGTTTTTGCATTTTTCCTTAATGTAACACTAGTGACAGTACGTGACCTTAATCACTAAGTGATGGTAAGTAGTGAAAACTGCAGAATAACTCACTGGCTTCTGTTTCCTGCTTGGCTCAAGACAAAGTATTCCTGCCTGTTAACTGCTTGTCTTGTTTTACCCCAGGTGGTTTTGTAGCACCATGTCCTCGAAGGACAATATGACCCCCCCATAAAGCATACTCATCTCTCGGCTGAACAAAGCCAGAGTATCTTCAATATAAAATAAGGGTCTTCCTTCCCCCACCTCTTTATTCTTTACATTAGCCCTTCGGGAAGAAAATAGGAAACTTTGTTGCCACGGCATCACTCAGCATATGGAGGACCTGTATTTTTGTCTATTATAAAAAATGATACTCCAGCCTCAGTATGGTGCTGTTTGTGAGTCACCACAGCCAGACTGCGGAGGAGAGACGGGAGATTAATGCAGAAGAGGGAGACATGCACTGAAATTAAATACTGAGACACATTAACATCTGGGGAAAAGAGAATGAGGAAAAGAGCTCAAACATTTCTGTAAGAGAATTATTTCTTCTGATGGAGAATTTCTTGATCTCATCTTTGGCATTTTATCTTGCTTCTGAAAAAAATCCTGTTCTCGTTCACTACAACACTCCTGCCATCAAGTACATCAGCACCTAAAACTAGAGGCTGGACTACAAAATTTACTAAGGCTTAATGTTCCAAGCTATTTTATGTCCAGTAGCAAAGTTATTCCTAGCAAAAAATAGTAAATTTTGATTATGGCATCTGTAAACAGTGTAATATCATGACATTTAAATTATAACAGGAATAATTTTAAATGTATTCTCTTCTATTTTTCCATGCTACATTTTTCAAATCATGAAAGAGTTTTTATAAAAAGACCAACAGGTTCAAGTTTACTGGCCACAAAAAATGGAATAACAGATCTTCTTCAGGTGCTGTTTGTTCCTTCAAGTAGATTTAGTGCTGAGACAGTGTGGTAGTTAAAGCACAAACAGAGGTTGTTGATAAAGTGGCAATGCATAACAACGTTGTGATGTATTATAAAGGAGCAATTGCCTGCAGTTCATCAGTGTGGATATGGCAGTGAAGTTCTGCTTTACATATTCCAGGCACTAAGAACTTTGTAGCAGTCAGTACAGGAGGTTCTTCTTCCCCTATAAAAGGCAAAAAAAAAAGTGAAGTTCATTAATTGAAGCAGTGATTTTGTACTCGGTCAACATTTCAGAAAAATGCAAAGAAAACTTATGAAAAACCTCTGCACCATCTTGTCATACACTCCTGAGGCTGAACTACCATGCTCAGTAAAACCTTATCTAAAGATACAATACTGATTTTCTTCCCAGGCAGGACTTCTTAGGGAAGACCTTATTAGTGAATGGAGCTAGTGAAGGTCTGGTTGTTGGTACTTCCTCAAAATTAAACTGGTTTGAACTTCCACTGAGGATGCCAAGTATGATGATCTCTTTGAGAATCTTTTCTTTGCAGATCAATAGTCTGCATAGGAACTGCACTGAAAGATAGAAAGTATTATAAAAGACGTGATTTAGGATTTTAATTCAGAAGATTATATGAAACTGTCCTTTAAGGAAAAAAAGGAAAGATCTACTTTGAGATGCTAAATGTCAGAGCTATTCACAACTGTTCTGACCAAGTAACGGGTAAAAAGTAAGTAAAAAACCAAAATGTAGTGTGAATTCAGGGCAATAATTTGGATATGTCCATCTCTCAGAACAAGAAAAAAAGTTTTAAAAAATCTATTTAATCCTGTCATTATCAGGCATGTAAGTATTTTCGGCTATAAATGTTTTGTATGTCTGGGACACTAAAAAAATTTAATGGGTTGCACTCTAAAAGGCAGATGATGTTCAGTTCCAGATACTGTCTCCTTTGTACCCTGTACCTCACTAGGACTGTGGTTTGGGTGAGGGAGGTTTGGGGAGTCAGCCGGGGTGGTGCTTTTGGATGAGGACAGTAAATGGGAAGATGGCAGAAATTATTGTGTTTTCTTAAGACATCGTAACATCAATGTTAAACCCAACGCACCAGCAAGAGCTCTAACGTTAAACCTCTCCAGCTGAAGCATGTTAACAAGGGGGTATGTGACTTGAGAATTAATTACTGGAAAGACTGAGGCTTTCTTCCAGTGCCTCCCTGCAGCTGGGATACCCAGCTGACAGCTCAGTAATTCAATCAGGAGGAGGACACTGGGAAAGCATTCTGACAGGGAGGCCATACATTTAGCATCCTACTTTCACTAGAACCGTTACAGAGATCATGTCGAATTTTTCCCACAAATGTGAGGAAAGGCGAGGTTAGAAGATGTTAGGAAATTAAAAAATATAGTTTTAATTTTGAAAACAGAGTAATTGTGGCTTAATTAATTAATAAAATCAGTAAATCTGTATTTTTTTCCAGCTGAAGTTTTTCTCAGATTTTAACTATTTAGTCCTACAGACTATCTAGCTGATAAATATAGGTGCTATATCTGTAAATCAGCATTTGTATTCTCTTCCTCCAAGATAATTCTGGCATCAAATATTAGTTATGAATTACCTTAATAGTACTGAAAAATTAATTTAGCCAACAGAAAAGTCTAGTTAACTCACTGTCAACACTCATTCCAGAAAGCAGAACAGCAGACTACCATCAAAATGCATTATTCACCTGTTGTAGCTGCTTATGGAAAATCTCAGCAAAGAGGAGTTTCATCATATCAATACAATTGCTGGAACATTCCACACTGATGAAGTTGTGACACCAGTTCAATATCCAGTAACTAGTAAGGTCAGACCAGGTTTTTTTTATATAGCCTGAGGCAAAATTTACACCTTCTAACTGGAGGTATCTATTCTGGAGAGTGTCTTCCAAGCATTTAAATTCCTCCACTGAAACCCATTTGTTCATTCCCCAGCTCCCCATGTGGTGAGAAGCCCAATGTCATTCAAACTTGAATTAATTACAGTACCGACGATATCCCTAAAGGATCCAGTGTGTGCAGGAGCAAAATAGGATGTCGGGTTTAGATTTATGGCTGTCTGTGAGAATGCTTCACCATATCACCCTCTTGATTACACCACACAGCTGTCAGCTGAAATCCCAGCTGCCAAGGAGTCCCTGGGAAGAAGAAAGGAGCTATCTCTCCAAGAATAGGTCAGTTAATGAGTAGTGACCTATTAATAGCATTTTAGTGAAATCTTACCTAGCTAAGATTTCCTCCACACACTGTAACTTTAGAAAAAGATTCATTTTTCCAAAGTTCCTGTACCTGTTTTGCCATCTTTATACAATGCTTACCTTTCTCTGCAGCCTTCTATATGGCTCCTCACACACTATCTTACCTATCTGGAGATGGCAGAAATATGCACAGTAACTGAGTGGAAGTTTTGAAACACTGCTGTATCTTACCTAAACCTGATGATGAAGAAACACTTCCTGTAATGGAAGATGTTTCCATTTGGTCTGTCAATAGTCCTTCCATTAAAGGTAAAGATAATTCAGATGAAGGAACAGATGAATCATAGATTCCAGAATCTCGAGGCATGTCTTTCAGATTTGAAGCTTTTACAACATGTAACAATGGCTGAAGGACAGAGCTGCCACCACCTTGAATGTCCTGAGTTTCTGTATCTTCTCCAAGGTTTAAGTGCTGAATTATACAGTGAGAGTCTGAATTCCCCACTGAAATATTTGTATCTGTTTTCAGGTAAAAATCACCATCCATCACCTGTTTATTCACCAAGTCATTTAAAACCAAGCCTGAATCAAATTTTTCCATGATAGGCTCCGAGTAGTGTAAAGAAGGCAGAGGGAAGGGAATAAATTGTTTCTCAAACCAATCTGGTTCCTGATCAATGAACTGATGCATATTGCAAATAGCAACATAAAGGGACCTCCCAGATTTGCTCCTGAAATAATTCCTTTTACTAATGTTAACAGGAAACACATCTGAATCCTGTACACTAAGATCTCTGGAGTGTAAATGTGAATAGAGCTGGGGGAGATTGTCCATGAGTTTGTATTTTGTGCTTAGATCCAGAATAGCAGGGATGTCTCCCTCACAGGAGTAATCAAAGTAGACTGCAATGAATTTGCAGAGGTCAGCTGAATTCTGCTTTGCCTGACGAAGCTTCTCTGCAACAGTCAACACAGCAAAGAGAAAGAGTTCTCCTTTTCCTGCATCTTTGGTGACTCCTCTGTGCTTCCAGTTCTTTTTTTCAACAAAGTATTTCATTCCTTTGGAACACACAATGATGATAAACTGGGACTCATTTATTTTTTTAATAAGCCACTCCTTCTGATCTTCTTTACAGTTCTTTAGATCTTCCCACAAATCTAAAGCCACCTGGAAAAGAAAAAAAAATCTGGTTGATATTAACTTTTAGGTACATAAACCCAAGTAGTTCCTTTAAAAAAAAAAGCACTATGGATTTGATACATGGCAGCATTTCTTGGGGAATAAAATGAACGCAGAAAATGTGGCTGCATCAAGTAAATTACAATTTACTTACGGAATTAAATTTGATATCATCAACCCACAATAAACAATTGTGCTTGCCTCAAACAATTCACCATTGTATGTCTGGGTCCATAATGTGTTGAATGTAACGGAAGTAACAGAATCATGGATTTGTTTAGATTGAAAAAGACCTTTAAGATCAAGTCCAACCATCTACCCAGCACTGCCAAGTCTACCACTACACTGTGTCCCTAAGTGCCATGTTCATTTATCATCCTTGCATATTGATGAAGTGAGATGCCAAGAATTTTCGTATCTAGATAGAAACCTACTTAGTGCCTCTAATATCAAGTCCTTCCAGTTAGGATGCAAAACAGCAGCAGTTTTATCTGATGAGAAAGCTCTGAAAATTTTATGCTGAGAGTTATTTTATTTTGTACTTTGTCGACCTCTCTGACCATTCTACATGATCTGAAGTGCTGGTGTACACCAAGATGGGAGACACCATTCTTTATCTCACAGGAGGAATGAGTAGTTAGGATAAGAGAAAACAACAGATGCAAAAAACTTGCACAACAGATGCTCAATCAAAACCACTTATAAAATCTTCTCCGAAGCATTCTTCCGGAGAACAAAAATTTTTGCTCCGCTGTATCACCCACAGCAGAGTGGAAAACTTTGCCACATCAGAAGACAGAGCAGGTGGATGCCCAGGAACACGAGGACTCCTGAAAACTGCTACCACACAGTTGGCTACAGGAAGAAAGTGATCCTGCCTGAAGTGCTCAGTCAGCTGGACTGGATGATCACTGTCAGTTCCTTCCAAACAGACAACTCCATTGGGGAAGAGGAGTCATTTTACTGCTGCTTGGGAGATGCAGGTAGTCTGGTGTCTGGTTTTGTTTCTGTTCCTCAAAATTCTGTGTGACCTGCTATCTGTGAGAAAGGATTTTTATTATGGACAAGTTATTATTTTAAATGGCTATTAAATGCTACTGGTTTTATCCTTTACCAGAAAACATTCCAATTCCATATGAAAAATACTTGTGCAACTCTTGTTATGCACTGAGCATCACTTTTTGTATTAAACTCCACAGTTTTATTAACAAAATATACTATTTCTGTACATAGATGCTATCAATATTTTGTTATATAAATTTTAAATGATGCCCGAGACCATATATTCCACGGTAATTAGTTAGAGCAGTAAGAGCTCACGTCAACACTATTCCAAAGAAGAACAGTGCAGCAGGGTTAAAGTACATCTCTAAAAGCAAGTTACCTATGAAACACTTGATCCTGAACTGTTTTAAACAGATGAAAAAGTTGCGACCATCCCCACCAAACACACGAGGCCTCGGTTGTGTTTCTGTGTTTGGTCACCAGAGAGCAGAGTTGCCGTAATGAAACCCAGCTCCAGCTCACCCCGTTCACATCCCGGGGCTGGGAGGGAAAACGCAGCACAAAGAGCCCCACGACTGTCCTGCCCTTTTCCAGCTGGAAAGTGAAAAACTGGCCACACATTGATTCTATTTTAGAAAGCAGTGTGAGATTCTAAGCCTCCTCATGCAAAGTAGCAATTTGAATGTCTCTCTCATAGCTTTCAAAGGAAAACAAGGAAAAAAAAAAAAGAGATGCTGATTTTACAGTATTAATGGAACAGAAGGGAAGTAAAAAATAAAAATCAATTAGTAAGTACATACTGCCAACAAGTAATCCTAATAATGCAGTTTTTGCTCTATGAGTAGAGGTCTTGATAGATTCAACTTCTTTTAAATTACAATATAAAACATATTTTAGAAATACCAAAGTGTATCACGTAGGCAACAATACATTTGTGGCTGCTGACTATAAAGATGCAAGACCTACTGAACAGAAAAAACACTTAATTCAAAGCAAGTTAAACATGGCTGAATGAAAGTCCCGGAATCAGGATCTTCCACTGTTCTGCTGGTTTGGGTTGTTTTGGGGTTTTTTTCCCCACACTGGATAAGATCTGTTCATTTCCCCAAGTAAAGAAAATTTATACAGCCAATATTTAGAAAAATAACCAAAGTTATCTCTGTGGAAAGGAGGGACAGAAATACCTACTTTTCAAGCACAGAATTTTGGGATTGCTGATCAATTCAGGAGAGTTGTTTACATATGAAATGCTGAGTTTACCTCACAGCCACAAAAGTCCTGAAGAAAATAAGCAAAGCACTGGATGACATTAATGTGTTTCTGGCAATCTTTACTGGAATAGCAGATGAACACTTTTGGCCGGGGACGAAGTCTTTCCACATGGAGACCTGTAGCATATGCTGAAGATTCTGAGCTCTCCTCATCTAGATGGGAATATATATTTTCTACATTGGAAGAGAAAAGAGAGTTCACACTATAAAGCTTGATTTTTTGGGGGGTTTTTATTACTTTTGTAGGCTCTTTACTAATGCATACAGTATATTATTATTTATATAGTATATTAAAAAATGGGGTTTTTTTTCCTGAAGATTTTTCTCTCCATCCTGAAAAAGTTGCACACACTCTATTTATCCAGCTTTAGAGTTGCTACATGTGGAATACACTTTCCAAGTTAAATGTGCAGTTATTTCTGTCCAACTCAGAAAACACAAGGAAGGTTTATTTTATAGACAGAAAGAGGTTGGTTCACCTTTATCCAGCTTCAACAGTTTTCAAATCTCTGTTCAAATATTACAAGCCTAAAAGATGTATCATCTTCAAGAGTTTCCTGTCTAACAAAGTCTCTTGTTAGAAGAACTCCGAACCACAACATAAGCCAGGTAAGAATATTAAACTCCAGGTCCACAGACCCCTTCAGGATATCATACAGGATGTCTCTAGTGTATGTATACACACCCCTGTTTGGACATTAATTTGACATTAATTTGAATTAAGATATAATTAATTTAAATCAAAATAGCTATTAGTGTTTCTTTCCTTGCACAGATGCTTTTATGCTGGAACATAAATGTCTGGCCTTATGCCAGACTAATTCAATCTAGTTCTACAGCTGATTAAGCTAATTTGGAATAAAGCATGAGTATTTCAAAATACAAATATCCATCTAGGGATTCAATTCAGAACAATTCATCAGGAATAACTATTCTGGAACAACCCTCTCTGCAGACAAATCCTCAGTGACTTGTCTGTGTTTTTTGTTGGAACTGGGCTAGCTGTGAGCAAAGGGATAACTACAGGAGACCAGAAGGTAAAAGGATTTAACCCAGCTGGCATATAGCACTTGCAGTATATCTCAGTGCCAAAATTCAGGTGGATAACACAGATACGTGAGGTTTGGAGAAGTAATCTCTTTTTCCATTATTCATGAAACCACATGATTCTCCAAATTCTATATAAAAAGCCAATGGATACTTAACATTTAAATGTATCAAGTGTTGCTTGCCAGCTCCTGGATACAGAGAAGTCAGCAAGGAGGGATGGAATCTAAGTTAGAAAAACATCTGCAAGCAGGCCTTAAGAGTAAATTTAGGAAGATGGCTTAGAATGAAAGGTAAAGGCAACTTCCAGGAAAGTGAGCAAATCTGGAATAGCTGTAGGTAGTATTCCAGACAGCACTGTGAATTGTATTGGCATCACATGGCTTTACTTTCCTTCTGATTTAAAATAAATATGAATTAGATATTTCTGAGTAAAATAAGGGAATGTTTAAAACATACCTATTTACAAATCTGTTTGTAATCTACACGGTCACATAGTACTTTCTCAAACAAAAAGAAACATGAAATGAAAAATATTTTCCCATATTGGTTTTGCTCTCTCCTTTCTCCAGTGAAGCCTTGATCTGATACAACACTGTCTAGGCAACCAATTATCATCAAGCACTGATTAAGAATTTGCTACAGGTTTCAATATACAAAAAGGCTGAGTGGAGGAAGGACAGAAATAAAAAGGAAAGCTGCTCAGATAACGGTATTTCTGGAGTTAACCTACCAATTAAGACTTGGCTGCAAAAGCGTATCTTTAAATGGAACTTTGTGCTGAAAAACCCTCTTACCCTGCTGCTTCTTGCGGCACATCACCGTGAAAAGCGTGGCAAACGCCGAGATGACAACCAAAGGGACCGTGATGGCAATGGCTCTGATCGGGCCAGCCCACGGGGAGTGCACTGGGACAAAGAAAGCAGAATTAGCCACGTGCAAATATGCTACACTAATCAAATCTCCACACTGGCAATGCAAAACTGCTGCAGTACTCTATTCGGGTAATTCTTGCAGATACAGTAGGCCCAAACATCATGTTCTGCTCCATTTAAAGTTAGGTTTTATGGTGGTTGCCCCACTGCCACAGCATCAGTGGCTCACACGAGTAACAAGAGCTGCAACTCACACCAGCCCCAGTAGAACCACCCTGTGTCAGGTGTAGTTTTGATGAGATATGCAGTGGTCATTTGGACCTGACATGTTTTGGTTCCAGGGTGCTGAACTTGCCACTTAGAAAGAACTGCCTTCCTGCAGAGATCACCCTCAGCAACCTGCACTAGGATTCAGTGCCTTTTACCCAGCGCCTCCACCTGTGGCTGTTTTGAGGCCGCAGTTACACTCTGAAATCCCTGTTCAGCTTCTCAAAACCAGGTCTGATCCACAGGCATGTGAAGCATCCACCTGACAGGTTCTCCAGCCCGCTTGGTTTGGTACCAGGGCTGAAGGACACAGGTGATGTGTTTAGGCTGCTCCCACAGTTTCACTACACTGCTCCCACACTATTGCACTGTCAGTTGTAAGAAATTAAGAAATTAATCAACAAATTAATTTTGTTACATATCCACATATACAACAAAAGCCACTTTCCCACAAAGATTTCCAGTGATGGATTGATCTAAACTCCACTAAAAATAATTGTACAGAGATGCACATGTGTAGGCTCAAGTGTCATCTCTACTCTTTTTTCATTAGGTCAAAAAAATCACAGCACAATTACCTCAATAGTCTAGCTTATGACAAACAGAGGTTAATAGAGACTTTTTCCCAACATAATTAAAGCTGAATCTAAATTAATACAATAAATATAGTATATTGTTCAAAAAACAGAACTCATACCTGGTTTTAGTGCATAGTGCATTGTTTTCCTTGTTGTATTAGTGTCATCAACCAGCTTGGAAAAGTAAAAAATTAATTTTATTTATTTTCTGCAATATGTAAAGTAAC
The DNA here is from genome assembly GCA_013400655.1 of Mystacornis crossleyi. Taxonomy (NCBI): domain Eukaryota; kingdom Metazoa; phylum Chordata; class Aves; order Passeriformes; family Timaliidae; genus Mystacornis; species Mystacornis crossleyi. Next base: position 15,369 of record VYZQ01066200.1, read on the forward strand.
TGTAATAGCTCTTATGACCAAATGTGAAGAAAGTTACTGTTCAAACATTAAAACTAAAGAGCAGTACAAACTAGTATAATAAAAATTGATCAAGCAACAGAATTCCAATTAACAAAAATAAAAACCAAAGTCCAGCAATTATGCAAGCCCACAACTTCAATTTAAGGCACAGATGAAAGTGCTGTGCACTCAGGGAAGCAAAGCTACGGAAAGGTCAAGAACATTCTAGGAAATTCACTTGCCCAAGTTACTTCAGTAGGGATGCCTGAAGTTCAATTCTACCAGCATGATTTGAAATATTTTGATTTTATTCCATTTTCCCATTAACATGCTCACTTAGGCATTGTACAAAAGACTATGCAGAAATATTACCTCAATTATATAATCCCCTGGAGATATGTTCTGAAGAACACAACTTGTAGTGTCTGTGTTCTGCTCCTACATCAAAGAAAGAATACTTTGCAAGCCATTCACACACTTTTAAAACCTAATGAAGAATTGACATTGATTTAGAAATAGGCAGTGCACTCTTGTATTAGCACACCTTTAACCAGCCAAACTAAGTCTGCTCATTCAATTACACAATCCTCTGCCTGCAGAACCACCTTGTGTTATCCAGGTCTAACGGAGCTATTGCAGTACAACTGCTATTTACAGAAATAGTTCCAAATAGTTTTACAATTTTAAAACTGATACTATTTTATATTAAGTTTTAAAAGCTTCTGTAAGACCATAGAACACCTCATGCTAATAGGGTTTGTGCTTTTAAGAGCTTCAAAACTCAGCCACATACCTGTTTGCAGGTCTTTTGTTTAAATGGCCCTTCATGCTTAAGTTTGTAGTGAAGAAAGTAGTACCTAAACCCAAAGTTGTGAGGTGCATGATCAAAGGACACTTGCATGTTAAAGCCTTGCTGGGTAACATTCACATTCCTTGGCTTCCAGTCTGTCAGAAGAGATATTCATGAATCACAAAACAACTCTTCAAGTACAGTAACTTTTTGTAAGATTAATGTAATAAAATACTACATTTTACTTACAAGGTTTGCAAACAAGGTTTTCTGGCTGTAGCAACAATTCACATGCTACAAATATAAAGAAAAACTTAATTATACAGTATCAAACTGCTATGCTATTTAAACAGAAAAAGAACAAGGACAAAAAAGTAGGGAGTTCATCATTTTGAATACCCCCACTTCTTTCCCAGACTCTAATATGCCTGGACTAAACACATTTTGCAAACTTAACTTCTTTGTTACTATTTCAAGTCCCTTCTCATCTTTGTATGTGAAACAGAGATCCATTAATTTGAATATCACATCTCTTAGTGAGACAAAAGGGATAACACCAGGCACAGCATTTAGGAGAGAAAGTTAAAACTACTCTTAAATACATTTACTCAAGAGTATGCTGAGCACTACTACCAATGGTACAGCAGTCTGCATTAACAGACAGACTTTAAAATACCTTAAGAAAGTTTTATAGGGAAAATCCCCCCTTAGCAGGACAAATATCAACAGTTCACCCCAAAGGGTACTCGCTGTTTCTCACCATACTGGGTGAGCACTGAGGAGCTTATTCAAGGTTCTTCTCTCTACCTCCAATGAGAATTGCTAAGTAATTTCAAGAAATTCAACTTGATCTGCTGCTGTCTAATTTTAGATGTCCTCTTCTACATCTGTCTCTGGACAGCTTTTTCTAAATTATAATCACAAAAGCAAAAAACAACCTGCCCGTCTTCACAATGTCCAGAGAGGAGCAAAGAATCTTCATGAGTTAAATGATCCTGAGAACCACAGGACCAATCCTGCTCTAGGCAAACCTGAGATAATCTCAGGCCTAGCTGAGACTTTTCTTCTGGCTGCTGCCTAACACATATGCTCACACACCACAGGTTTATCTACGGCATGCAAATTCTTTCTGCTTAACACCCGCATCTTCCTTCCAAGACAATGTCAGTACCTACTTATCCCAGACGAATCCAACATCATCATCCACTACATTACCCTGCTGGGAAAACCAGAACATTGGGGAGAGGGGAGGCCCACTGAAGAGATGATATGCAATACTGTATTATATGCAATACTTACATCTAGTTCGGAAGAAAAATGGGTGATAATTACTTTCATTTTTAATGGAAGGAAAAGGAACAATCTTTACAAAGTAATCTGTTTCAAACTTCAAATTAACAAAGGGCTGGGACTCCATTCCCTACAAAAAAGACAAGATTGGAACATATTTTAAAATCAGCTATTATAGTTGATGTAATAGTTGAAATACTGAAAGTATTTTTCAAAACAAGCCCACAGTTTTGCAATCAAAGGCTCAAATTAATACATTGAGAATCCTTTATCTACCCCTCTATTCCAATCTGACATGAGGAATCTCAATCCATAGTTGGATGTAGACTATTACAGATGTGTATCTGTACTCCAGAGTCACCAAAATGAGAGTTCCCAACTTCAGAGAAGCTTCTATCGAAAGGGACCAGATCTGTCTCTAGAACAACAACCATCATTAATTTCACCAATAATACTTTTGGGAACCAACCAACTTTTTGACAAGGGCATGGAGCAATAGGACACGGGGCAACGGCTTCAAACTGAAAGAGGGTAGGGTTAGATCAGATACTGGGAAGGAATTCCTCAGGGTGAAGGAAGTGAGGCCCTGGCACAGGTTGCCCAGAGAAGCTGTGGCTGCCCCGTCCCTCCCAGTGTTCCAGGCCAGGCTGGACAGGGCTTGGAGCAACGTGGGATAGTGGGAGGTGTCCCTGCAGATGGGTTGGAACTGGATGACTTTTAATGACCCAAATTGTTCCAGGATGATAAAACACTTTCAAGACTACTCACACAGTCAAACAATACTGAAATTTTTCTTGAAACAAAGCACTTACTGTTCGTTTAAAAGTGGGGCTGAGCTGCTTTGGATCTTTTAAAACCATCTGCTGACATTGTCTTCCCTCTGATTTTAACTCCTCAAGTATTACTCGAAATCCCTTCAGGTATTCAATCCCTACAAAAAGCAGGGCATTTAAACTGAAGAGTAATATTTCAAAATGCGAATATAATGTGATATTTTATGTAATTTGTATTTCATTTGTCTTTAAAAATAAAACTCATCAGTCATACGAAGAATGTTTGTATTTAGTAACTGTTGTTGTATGTCAGTTTTGCACATTCTATCTTGCCTATCTAGAATTCATTTTTTGGCAAAGGCTACAATTACTGCATACTTGTGTAATGCTTAGAACAGAGGGGCCCATGTCTCAAATGAGGCTTCCAAATTACACTGCAATAGAAGTTATCAGTACCTTCTTCACCTTCAAAAATACTTTATGGTAACTTCATGTTTCCATTACTAGCAGTCAAATATAGTATTTTGCTGGCAAATTACAGAAATATTCCTTTATAAATTTTACTATCATCTCTGAGACTACCAGATTAAAATGGTAACAATTGTTACAACTTCTCTAGTTCTAGTACAGTAAGGGTAACAGAAAACTTGACTTAAATGGAACGGAATTTATTTCAGTGCATGTATGCTTCCAGTTATTTTTAACTGCTGCCAGAACTACACCCATTTGGTTCAAGTTACTCTAATACAACTTAGCACAGCGTCTTTACAATGTTCTCATCACAGAATTACTTCATGACATGACTAAACTGAGTCACAGTGATGTGAATATCCCAGGAAAATGCCAGTGTTATCCTGTAACAGTTTTGTGGTTCAGGTATCAAAGGCACTGCACAGCTTTTTAACCCTCACAGCTCCATCTAATTACATCTCCTCAACAGCATTACACATATTTATCAGTGACACAGACACAGCTCTTGTAAGCTAAATGCTACAGAAATCAAGATGGACTCATTTCAGTTTACGCCATGCTTGTCAAACCAAAAAATAAAATCCCAAATGTATCATTTCCACATTTTCCACCACCTCCTCTGGTTCACTAGTTTTCACAGGTTTGTGTGTTTTGATTAATGTTCTATAATTCTGTAGAAGATAAAGCGTTGCCAAACATCTTCTTACTATTCTGTGGAACAAAAGCACCATTTGTCCTTACAGGAAGACCCTGAAAGAGAAAGTGTCCAGTTCCCATGGGTCCCGAGCTGTCTAACAGCCGTCCTGTCCTCACACTTTCCACAGGATTAACCTCTGATGATTACAAGGAAGAACACCAGGCTTTGTTTCCCGTGGATGTTTGATCCATCCAGTCTGCAGCTGAAGATTACCAAATGCTTTCAACTGCACAGTTCTGCAGAATTCAGTGGAATTTTCACATAATCTTTTGAAGCCCAGAAGTAAGTTTCTCAGTGGAAATGGGTTTGGTTTTCTGCACATCCTCAGTTTTGGACACTACTGCTCTAGTGAGCAACAAGGTACTTCCAGTGACATTGAAGTAATTGAGGAATACTCTTAATGACCAGACCTGGCAAGGAAACACACTGAAATTTGCATAGCTGTGATTAGTTAATTTTTTCCACCTGTAAGGCAATCTGCATTTTTAAAGAACCTTTAAGTGTATCAGGAATTAAATTCAATCAATGCCACTGAAATGCACCACAGCCATAGGGCAGAAAATGAAACCAGGGACAGTTGTACAGTTCTGGAGAGCAGGAATTCAATAAACTTGGATAGTAAAAAGCAGCATATGGCTGCAGAGAACATCCTAGTTTTAAGAATGCTTTTGAAGCAACTCAGAAAAAATAGGAGCTTTGCAAAGATGTTAAAATTCCTTTCTTCTTAGGCCGTTTGCGTCATGATTACAAGCATAATTTAATTATTTGACTTAATCTCTATAAGCAGGAAGTTATTAGCAAACCCATGATCAATGAGCCCATTTCCCTCTAGAACTTACCAACTGCATTTGCTGTCCAAAGGATCATCACAGCCACTTGTTCCTGGCATGCAAACTGACTGATGGTGATGTTCTGCACATCTCCAATCACGTGTCTTCCCACTGAATTCAGGTAAGGAGTGCAGTCTAAAAATATGGACAAATAAGCACTTTAAGAAAAACGTTCTAGCTGACATAAATTCCCAAACCTGTCTTCAAGACTGAGGAAAGTAAAAGTACCAGTGCACTATTTTCTGTAAGTACTATAAAGCAAATCTAGATGAAGTTTTTGTCTCAAGACACAAAACCCCACAAAACTTCACAAATCACTGAGCACAACCACTTTCACTGGTTTCCAACCCAGAGTTCCCAGGACTCCCAAGGAAATTAGCAGTTTATACCACCAGTGTAACCTGTACCACGACGTGTTGGGACTGCCAAGAGAACAACTTTTCCCTGCAGCTGTTCAAAGGAATATGAAGGCTGACATTAATTTTGTTCTTGTACAGTGCTCAAAGCAAGAGAATGTTGGTCAGTGATCAGGCACGTATGAGAACAATAAACCATGTGAAGCTTGAGAACTGCTCAAGAAGAGCTTTTTAACCACAGTACTGCTTGATCCTGACCACAAAGAACCTACTGCCTAAATCCATCTCCTCTCTGCCACCCATTCTGCAGCCACATCCCTGCAGACCACTTAACTGCCACTGGATTCACTCAGGACTGGTTTTGTCCTGTTATCCTCACAAAATACAGTGTATTCCCTAAAGTTACTGCTCCACAAACATGTTAATTATAGAAAACTTTAGCTTTAATTAAGAAAACAAAACAAAGTTCCTGACTTTGTTGTTGAACTTTACCATGTCTTTTTGTTTTCAAAACAAGAAAACAAATAAACTCAAATTTTATTACTTTTAAAGCTTTACAATATTTAGGCTCATATTGTGTGGCAGGAAGAGAAGTAGTAGGCAGGGAATTCACTAGTTCTGGGGCACAGTATACATGAAGATGGGTGTGCAAAAACAACCATTCTGTTTCTGAACTAGTGAAACCAACAAAATCCAGAAGAA
>VYZQ01066203.1:0-16103 GCA_013400655.1 Mystacornis crossleyi
AGCAAGCAAGCAAACAAACCCCAAACCAGACACTTCCTCGGATTTTTAATTTCGATTGTCAGCAGGTGGTTGGAAATGCAGAGGAGCGCGCCAAGTCATGGCAGGCGGAAAAGTTAGCGCTTTGCTGGTCGTTCAAAAATTTGGATAAAACAGCTGCAGACTGCCTTTCCCAGGGCTGCTGCTTCTCCCTGACTCTCAGCTGGGACAGGAAAGACATTTATCAGCCAGCACTGGGGTATTTCAGACCAGTTAGAGCAGACACTTTACAGTGGTTTGTGCTCCTCTTCATTTTTCCATGGCAGATCCGCTGACGCCCCAAACCCAGCATCAAATACCAGGTTCCAGCACCTCGAGAGCATCATCTCCTACCTGCATCCCAACCCTACAAGGAAAGGAACATCTCCAGAGGCTCAGCAGCTCTCTGTTTAATTCCAGTTTGTGGTGCCAGCTCGTTGCGCTGTGCCCCAGTCAAGTTGGGGTTTGTTTTTAATTAGTCACTGCGCACCGGGGCTCTCTCAGAGCCGGCTGGAGGCGTGGCTGGGGGTGAGGCTCCCTGCGGGGTGTCAGGCTGCTGCTGGGGCAGAGTTTTTCGCTCTGCTTTCTCCCCATAAATCACATTTCCAGTAAATCACAGCTCCCCATTAGCCCGTGCCACGAGCTCACTAAGAATTGCTTTAACACCCCACGAATCTCCCCACAAATACCCTACAGATGTTAGGTGTGTACACTCCGCAGAGATAAACCTGCTCATAATTTTCCATCTCTGTGCAGCCACTAAATCTCAGCGCTGAAGTATCAGGCCATGAAAAGAGTTTTCCCCCCCAAAAAAAAAATTAAAATCCCCGTGCCTTTTAAATATCTAAAAGCCTCGGTAGTATTGAAAGTAATGGTAGGGGTGCAAAAGGCCAGGAAGATGGTAAGGGAAAAAAAATTAATTAAAGTTCTGTATATTGTTAACCTTTTATTCATCTATTCCTAAGGTGGAGAAAATCAAATCTAACTGAGGAAACAGCACACCTTGACCCAGCAGGAAGGTGGATGCTGTTATGGGAGTAAAGTTTTTCCCCTAAAAGAGTTCCTGGATCTCTTTTACCTGTTTGTTGTAGCTGTGTGTGATTCATGTAGGCAGAGCAATGATAAATACATAGTAACCTGCTAAATAATCCAAATTATTGTCACCTCTGCATGGCCAGGACGCACCAGTGAATTTGGAGTGGTGATGTTTGCAATCCTACAAAGCACATTTCCAAGAAAGAAGGGTGGGTTTGTCAGGGTTTCATCTTAAAACTTGTTGCAAGCTGATTTTCTCAGGAAGTTATTTGGTTGTGAAGAATTGCCCTGCCTGTGTGAACAAGTTCACACCGTGGAAAATGTTTTCAAAAGGAGACTCTTCTCTCATGCTGGCAAAATGCAGCCTGTGAGACAAAGTACCCACTTCTCTCACCCAAACCTAAATTATTTTTAAACTGGATGTCTTTGTCTCTTAGGCAAAACACAGATGATGCTACTCAGCAGGGGCAAATATAACTGACTTATTTTTGGACAATTAATTACTTTACAGTGAATTACAGCAATTGTGGGCAATATTCTCTCTGAGGGGAACAGCAGCCTCAAAAGTGTTCATTCCTGTCCCGTTTTCTCTGCACTACAAAATTTTTAATTGCATGAAGCACCCATTTCCCTTGATTTTCCAGGTATGATAAACAGACAGCAAGCTCTGCTTCATCTCTAAACAAATGTTTGGAAGCTACTTCACCTAAACAAAACTTAAAATTTTTTTAAATGCTGGAAAGAAAATTCAATAGCATCCAATAAATTCAGGATGCGATATTTCACTGGCAAACATTTATGTGCACCTACACAGGAGTCCGAGGTTTATTCCTACTATTTAAAATATCATTCCATGGAGTGTGAGCTCAGCTGGTCGGAGCCTGGGGCTAAAAAACACCATGGTTGGGGCTTCAACCCCTGTGTGGGTCATTCCCTTAAAAGCTGGGCTTGATGGTCCTTGTGGGACCTTTCCAACCCAGAATATTCTGTGATTCCGTGTTTCCCACCTCTGTAAAGCACAAGCAGTTGCACATTTTGAATACTGATGTGGGGGATTTTGCTGTATCTAAAGTCAATTGTGGATGCATCTTCTTTTACACACGTGCCCCTTTGGGCCATTATTGCCCTTAATAAATCTCTAGATCTTGAAACAAAATAATTTCCTCAAATATCCAGCCTTGGACACATCCACAAGGACCAGGAATCACTCCCTGGGGCTGTGGTCTCAGAGCAAAGTCCTTTGCTAAAACACCTCCCAGAGGTGTGCTGGGATCACTCACACACCCTGTCCCCATCCCTGTCCCCATCCGTGTCTCCATCCCTGGCCCCATTCCTGTCCCAGTCCTGCTGCTGCCCCTCACCAGCTCCCAGAGGGGACAGAAATGGTCACGGGGGTCCTTTAAACCACTAAAATTCTGGGCTGATGTACAAACCAGGGCCTTTCACCTGCCTCTCTGAGGTGGTCAGGCAAGAATTAAAGACACCAGGGACACTTCCCCGTTGGTGTAGGGTTGCTTATCCTCAGCACTGCTCAAGAGTTTTGTTTCAGGGCAGTTTTCTCTTTTTTTTTTTTTTTTTTTGTTTTGTTTTGTTTTGTTATGTTTTGTTCCTGACCAATCCATGGATGTGGTTAATTTAAGGTTTAAAAGGCTTTTGCTCAACATACACACACACCCATATATGTTTTCCACTGAAGTCTGTGCTTTTTTCCTAGACCCACCCAAATTCCAGTACATAGCTCACTCGTGTGCCAAGCTTCCCTACTCGCCTTGCAATGAGTGGAAAAATGCCCTTTTTTCCACTCCTGCGCATTTTAGGGGGAGAACCACGTAGAGGAGGGGGAAGAATTTAGTTATACCTGTGATTTCAGAGCAGAAAAAGGAAAGAACCTCAGTGTTGTCCATGGGAATGCTCGGTTCCTGAGGTTTGTGGGGTTCTGAGCCCCAGTGCTCGCTTGGGACTCTGAGCTGCAATTGCTGAGGAGTGTTGAGGAGATATAAAAATTAATAAATGTGAAGCAAAAGTAGCTGGTTGTTGGTAAAATTCCATTCTGTTCATATGAAGTACTTAACACTCCTGAATGCTCTGGTATTTTTGGAGGGGGATGAGGGAAAATCAAAAATTAATGGTGAGAAAATCTGAGGGGGGTTTCAAGTGGAAATGGCTTCAGTTGTGTTATTCTCTGCTCACCTGAACAGGGTATTTCAGGCTACCAGCAAATTCATGGAATCCCGGCATGGTTTGGGTTGGAAGGGACCTTAAATCCCATCCCATTCCACCCCTTGCCATGGGCAGGGCCATCTTCCACTGTCCCAGGTTGCTCCAAACCCCACCCAACCTGGACTTGAACCTGGGGAAAGGTGGTGGACCAAGGACTGTGACGACATATAAACTCCATTCAAAGCCTTTTTTTCCATTTCTCTGGCCTCCATGGGGATTCTCTGATGCCTGGGTAAGGCTGGTCCCCCTCGACTTCCTCTTCCCAGGGAAGGCATCAATAAAGCCTCTCTGACTTCCAGAGCTCCCTGTTTTCATGGAGCTTGTTGGAACATAATTTCTGAAGCCTCTGTTCACCTGCCAAGCCAAGCTGAAATTAGCCCACGGATTTAAAGACGTGGGCTGGTTTGTATCCTTTCACTCTTAGGTGATGGAAATTAAAATAGGCCAGGTTAATTATTTATCCTTGCCATCAGCAACACGCTAACATTGTGCAGGAGCTCATAGATGTGCAAAATTTGGAATAAAAATGGATATATTTTTAAGAAGAAGCTGTTTCCTGAGTTTCTTGACTGGGAGGTTGCACAGCCCAGCTCTGTGGGTCTTCCAGATAAACTCCCAAGGAATCAAAGGGAGAAGAATCTTTGTTTTCCTGGTTTGCTTTCTCAAATTGTTTGATCCCTGCCAATTTCCATGACACAGACCCCTCAGTCTGCTGCAGAGACTGTGGCTTCAGAAAGGGAGGAAATAGCATGAAAGTACTGGTGCACATCAGTGTTTTTGGATTTTCTCGCCAAACCAGAAATATCAAAACAAAATTAAAAAAAAAGAAAAAAGAAAAAAAAAAAAAGGAAAAAAAAGGTTTAAACTTTTCTGGCAAAATAAAAATAAACAAAACAAAACAAAACAAAAAAAGGTCATTCTGGCTGTTTGTTCAAACCAAAACCAAACCTTTCTTTCTGTGGTTTGCACAGATACGTGTGTGAGTGTCTCATTTAAATCAGGTGAGGAACAAAACATTCCTTGGAGTGACAGATTGTGACATCTTGCTTCCACAGAGCCAAAATACAATTTTTTCACTTTTCAAAATTGGGAGGTTTTTTCCATCTAAACCTGCATTTTCAGCCCACAAGATTTCTGGCTGAAAAGCCTCAGCCAACTGTAAGGACCTCGTGGGTTGGTTTGGTGACGAGCTTGGAGGCACACAGCCTGTCCCGGCTGTTGGGATCTGGGAACACGACTGCAGTTCCCTCCTCATTTTCCCTTTTCTCACAGTTCCTTAGGAACCTCCATAAAAGCAGTGATAATGTGCCCAAACCAGACAAAAATCTCACGCTGCTTTTCAAAGCCCCTGCGTTTCCTTACCCTCAAAGGAGCCTGTTTTGCTGGTTTATTTACACGTCCCTTATCTTTATGGCTGCTCCTTTATGATCCCATGTCATCTCCAAAGCTCCTGCAATCTTTTACAGTTGGGAAGGTCCAGCTTTGATCGCTGGAGTCATCAGGCTGAATAGAACATTGTTCCTGCTCTGCCGAGAATTTTTTCCGACTGCGCTCAGGACACCGCAAACTTATTTTTAAAACCCTACAACACTCAGCAGCTCCTCTACCGTGTTTTCTTGTGAGTTTTACAGATGCCGTGGATTTCAGGAGGCACTCTGATGTTTTCCAAGCTGCCTGATTTATGAGAACAAAAAATAACCACCGTTCCCCAATTATTTTCTGTCGCCTTGTAATAAGGCTCGATGCATCAATGGAAATTCAGCCTAGGCACAAAGAATAACTGCAGAATGAGGAAATCAACTGCATCTCCCACAAGAGATCATTCTTCCAGTGGAAAAATCAACCTTTTTTGATCTCTAACCCTCTGTACTTTGCCTGTAATATTTAATAAAGCCTCCATTTTCACTGGAAAACACACTTGATGGGAAATGTGTAACTGGTAGACCTTTCTGTGTTATTTTAGTGCTGTTAATATTCTATTTTAGTGCTGTTTGAACAGAATTCACATTTTCTAGGTAAGTGCTGAAGATAAGTGGTGGCAAAAAGCAGCTGAGCAGGGCTGTGAATATCTCAAATTGCAGCAGATTTCAGGTGGGGTTAAGATCATGGCATTGCTGGAAGTCCAGGGACTGTCACTCCGCCAGCCAGGTGGCGGCTGAGAGGGAAAGCAGAAAACTGCTCCATTCACCATCCTGGTGCCACCCTGTCAAAGCAGCCTTTCCCAAAGGAAAAACCCTTCCTGAAAAGTTCTTCCCCTGCTCCACTTGCTGCACGGCTCAGACTTCTGGTCTGCAGGCAGCTTGGTGCCACAGCATCTCCAAAATCCAGTTTTTCTGCCAGTCCAGAGTTTCAGTTTATTAATTAACGTATCCAAGTGCTCCTCCTGCTCACAGACCTTCTCATCTGTCCCACTCAAAACTTCTGGGATAAAAATCTTATTTCTATTCTGCTCTTTTGACCATTTTAATTTCTCCTTCATTAATTCAAACACTGCTTTCACTTCTTTATACCCCTAAAGGTCACAGTCTAACCTTTCCACAGCGGCTGCCCTGGCCCCCATAGCTTTGCTTTCTTCTGCTCTTTGTTGGCATCTCATTCCTCTTTGTCATCAAATCAATCCCTGGGGGGGTTTTGCTCCCTTCCTAGTTTTGACTTCTCCCATTCCACAATAGCTTCCCATGTGACATAAATGAAATTCCCCTCTTCTCCATGTCCTGAAAATCCGCCTCTTTTGAGACACAACTTCCCGAAATTCCTCCCCAGCGTTGTGTTCACCTACAAGGTTCCTCCTCTGTGTCACTCACTCTTAGATCTGAAATAATTTAGAGCGGATCCAAAGTTTTCCTTTTTGTTCATCTGACTGCAAAGTGTGTTGAGGACCTGCTGTGCTGTGAAAAATAATTTGTTCTGACTGTAGGTTATGTTCAGCATCAGCATGGATAATGAGTGATTGGTTTGCTCGGAAGCACGCATTTTTCCAGGGTGGAAACCTGGGATACTTTGAGGGGTGGATGTGCCCATCTCCCTGCAGTGCTTGATGACCTGAGACCAGATCCTGAACTTTTAGAAAGATGAAATTGTCTTTTCCTCGCACCTCTATAGCAAGGCCAGAGCTTTTGAAAGCCACCAAGTTTATTCATCCCATGAAAATCAACAGTTCCAGTGTATGTGAAGGCAGCCCTCTCCTCCTGGAAGGATGAGAATCACACTAAGAATTACATTAAGGATGTCAATTACCTGGCACAGGTGTGCATTTTAAGTTGGAATATCCTAAATAAATACGGGTCAGCCTGACTTGTACTGCTGAAGCCTTTCAGATGAAATCCCATGGGAGAGGCTGTGCTGTGTGGGATCCCAGGTGGGATTACACACCATGATGTTCCCTTTCCATCACACACGGTTCAGTTGTTGTAAAAAATGCAGATTACGCACTGAAGCTCATGAACAAGTTTCTTGTATAAAAACAACCTACCTAGGAATCTAAAGTAAGGTGTAGGATGTATCTGCTCTATTTTAAAGGTTCTTGCCTGTGACATTCCCTGCCACAGATCGGCTTGGTTGTCCATGTCATCAACATGGAAACTGCCCCCATGTCCCTCACCAAAATTCATCAATCTTGAAGGTTTAAGAGGCTCCTTCATCCATGGTCACAGAGTCACAGAATCATCAGAGTGGGAAGAGATCTTCAGGATCATCCAGTGCCACCCTAGCCCCACCAGCATCATCCCAAACCCTGTCCCCAAGGGCCACATCCAGACTCCTCCTGAGCACTCCCACACACAGGGGCTCCTGGGCAGCTCATCCCAAGGCCTGACTAGCCCTGTAGAGAATGTTTTTTCTCATATCTAATCTGAGTTTCCCCTGGCCCAGCCTGAGGCCGTTCCCTCTGCTCCTGTCCCTGTGCCCTGGGAGCAGAGCCCGACCCCCCCGGCTGCCCCCTCCTGTCAGGGACTTGTGCAGAGCCACCAGGGCCCCCCGGAGCCTCCTCTGCTCCAGCCTGAGCCCCTTTCCCAGCTCCCTCAGCCGCTCCGGGGGCTCCAGCCCCTGCCCAGCTCCCTGCCCTGCCCTGGACACGCTCCAGCCCCTCCAGGGCTCTCCTGCAGGGCCCAGAACTGGACACAGCCCTCGAGGGGCCTCTCAGTGCCCGGCACAGAGGGACAATCCCTGCCCTGCTCCTGCTGGACACACCATCCCTGAGCCAGGCCAGGTGCCAGGGGCCTCTCGCCCACCTGGGCACCCCTGGGCTCGTGTCCAGCCCTTGGCACCAGCACCCCCAATATTTTTATCTGTGCAATTCCAAAATATGAACAGCCTGCATCCCACGCCTCCGTCACTGCTGCTTCTTTCAAAGGTTCCCTTTTTCATGGAGTGGTTCAAATCCTCCTCTGCTTTTCACCCTGGATCTCCTGCCATTTCTTTAGCAAGATGGGAGCCAATGATTTGATAAAAAGCAAAAAGCTAAACCACAATTATTTGGTGGTGTTTACGGCCTTAAGCTGAGCAAAGCTGAAGACCCGGAGCAATTTCTGTTAATGGCACCTGGAGTTTTAAGAACTCAGCAAATTCTTGACCATCGTTTCATTTTGAGGCTGGGAAATGAGGATCTGGTTGTCTTCCCAGATTTTTTTGAAGATTTCCCTCTAAATATTTCAGCTTATGTAGAAAAATGCTTAAATCAAAGTTTCTTGTGAGAACAGAAAGGCTATTATTGATTTCTGGGACATTTTCAGTCTTTATATGACATCTTGGTGGTTAACAAATTTCTTGCATTTCTTTGTATTTCTTGTGATGGTAAGGCAATCATAGACAAAAGCTTTTCCTTGCTGATACAATCCTGATTTATAAGGTCTAAACAAGCACTGGAAGATTTATAGGCAAGCTGTCCCCTCACACAATTTCACTGTTTATCAACCAAAAATACATTTGCCAAGGCAGAACCCCACACCAAGGTGCCGTAGGAGGATAAATCACTGGGCTTGCTCCACTGAAATGTGTCTTTTTTTGGATTTCTGCTCAAAAAACCAAACAAATTTTCTTAAAATAAGCTTTTATATTCCCAGTTTGAGACCTTACAAAGGACAGGGAGATTTATTACCAGTAAACATTATTTTGGGTTGTGATCAAGTCTCAAATTTTATTCTGAGAAGAAGTCAACGCTAAATTTTGTACATTTTTGTTCAAAAAATATAGCTAAATTTTATCCATTTTTAATGTAAATTCCAGCGCTTTTGTTTTTGTTTTGTTTTTTGTTTTGTTTCTTTGGGGGTTGGTGTGGGGGTTTTTTGGTTTTTTCGTGGGGTTTTGGGTTTGGTTTGGGTTTTTTTTTTTTTTGGTGGGTTTTTGGGGTTTTTTTGGTGTTTTTTTTTTTTTTTTGGGGGTTTTTGGGGTTTTTTTGGTTTTTTCGTGGGGTTTTGGGTTTGGTTTGGGTTTTTNGGGGTTGGTGTGGGGTTTTTTTGGTTTTTTCGTGGGTTTTTGGGTTTGGTTTGGTTTTTTTTTTGTGTGTGTGTTTTTGGGGGTTTTTTGGTGTTTTTTTTTGTTTGTTTTTTTGTTTGCTTCTTTGGGGGTTGGTGTGGGGGTTTTTTGTTTTTTCGTGGGGTTTTGGGTTTGGTTTGGGTTTTTTTTTTTTTTTTGGGGTTTTTTTTGTTTTTGTTTTGTTTTTGATGGTTTGGAGCTTCTTTGGGTAATTTTTCAGGATTTTTTTAGACTGCAAACACAGAACAAAGTAGGAAAGCACTTCAAGGACCAGGCACTCCAACAGAGTCCCTTATAACTATTAATTTTCCGCCTAATCTTAGGGAAAAAGGAGTTTTTAATCTAAAAACACTAAGATGGAAACAGTCCAGAGATTAACTGCCATGTGCCACCAATTGTGCCAGTCAACCGAACTCAATATGGGGCTAAAATAAAATGTTGCCTCGAAACGTTTTCTTTATTTTCGTCCTATTTTCGTGAGAAAGTTTTGCCATTTGTGTAAGAAAGTGAATCAGAACTGCAACTCCGACACCTCCTCCCAGATGCTGATACACCTTTGGTCTTGCTCTGAAAATGAAGCCTTGGGTGAGAGGCTGGAGGGGCTCAGGAAAGGACAGCTGGCGTGGAAGTTCCCAGGAGGAAGGGTGGGCAGCTTGGAGTGGATCTCTGCTGAGCAGAAAACAAGGGGAAACGTGGGGGAAAGTTCATAGACAAGGCCAGAAAATCGCAAAAACGTTTGTCTGGCGGCCATTTTCCTCGGAAAACTAAAAATGAAACGAAAATAATTTAACCAGGAAAATTTATTTACTGGTTAAAATGTTGTAAACATCGATTTAATCCTATTTTTTATGGGTATTTCATTTTATTTGTATCTATTTTATTATCTGTTTTTGTCAGGCTGTGTAATTCTAGTGAGGAAAAGGGGAAATTTTGATCATGATATATTTTACCCTTTTCTCTTCATCGGTTTGTGCTAAAAATACACATTTTAAGCCATCTAAGTAGGTGCTTTTAACTGTTATATATATATTCCTTCCCTACAGATTATGGTAATATATTAAACAGACAACCATTTTTATCATATATCCTCAATGAAAAAGTGCTAATTTTAGATAAGGAAAAGTTCATGATGTGAAACCAGATCGAATCAACAGTGAAACACCTCAGTTAAAACAATGAGGATTAAATTAATCTGATCAGGGTGTACTATTGTCCCAGTCAAAATTTATTTTACTTTATGACTTTCGAGCTGCAAAGAGAAAGTGGCTCTCTAAGCGGAGACAAATCCAGCTGAGGATCTCCAAAAGAGAAGCAAACCAGAAAGGAGCCAAATGTGGTTTTAAGTGGGGCCAACCTTGTCCCAGCACTTCACTTTCACCAGAGGCAGCAGAAGTTTGCAAAAGGCTCTGCTGGAAAATGAAATTTGCCGAACACCTTTCTCCCCAGCGGGTGTAAACAACTGCAGGGGTGTTATCCCAAAATGTGCCTCCCCTCTTCGTGTCCCAGCCATAATTTTCCAGTGAAGGATGACAACACCTGAAGCACTCCTGCCACTGCTCGTTCCCCTTCTGCCTGACCATGACCTCTGCCTTGCTGGGAACCTCAGGGTGTGCTGGCCATACAGAGACCATTTCCTACACTGGCCACACAGGACAACTTCCAGCTCTTAGGAGGAGGCAGAGATGCTCTGGTTAGTGATGTATCCGCTCCTTTGGCTGCTCTGCACGTGCATTTCCCACCGCTCAGCACAGGCAGGCAGAGATGAGCAGGACTCTCAGCTCATCCACAGCCAGTCCTTGGAGCTGTTTTTCCCTGTTTACTCCAGGAACACGCACATGATTTTTGCCAAATTCTTTGCCATATTAGCACTAAACTCCTTACCATGTTGACATCAAGTTCTTTGCCATATTAACACCAAGCTCTTTTCCATATTGACATCAAGTTCTTTGCCATGTTAACTCCAAGCCCTTCACCATATTAACTCCAAGCCCTTTGCCATATTAATTCCAAGCCCTTTGCCATATTAATTCCAATACCTTTACCATATTAACTCCAAGCCCTTGGCCATATTAACTCCAAGCCCTTTACCATATTAATTCCAATCCCTTTACCATATTAACTCCAAGCCCTTGGCCATATTAACTCCAAGTCCTTTACCATATTAACTCCAATCCCTTTGCCATATTAATTCCAAGCCCTTTGCCATATTAACTCCAATCCCTTTACCATATTAACGCCAAGCCCTTTGCCATGTTAACTCTAAGCCCTTTGCCATATTAACTCCAAGCCCTTTACCATATTAACTCCAAGCCCTTGGCCATATTAACTCCAAGTCCTTTACCATATTAACTCCAATCCCTTTGCCATATTAATTCCAAGCCCTTTGCCATATTAACTCCAATCCCTTTACCATATTAACTCCAAGCCCTTTGCCATACTAAATCCAAGCCCTTTGCTATATTAATTCCAATCCCTTTACCGTATTAACTCCAATCCCTTTACCATATTAACTCCAATCCCTTTGCCATATTAATTCCAAGCCCTTTGCCATATTAACTCCAAGCCCTTTGCCATATTAATTCCAAGCCCTTTGCTATATTAATTCCAATCCCTTTACCATATTAACACCAATCCCTTTGCCATATTAACTTCAAGCCCTTTGCCATATTAACAAACACATCCAGACACACTGAAGGCTGAAATGATGCTCAAGCCTGTCATAACTCACTCAAGTAATTCATGACTTCTCTCATCCCAAGGGGTTTAAGGACAGCTCAGTTTTCAGATGTTTAGCACTTAGTAAATTCCTTCCTAGTAAATTGACAAGGTTGATTTTAACTGTTTCATACAATAATCAATGATTTTTATAATTTTCATACACATTTAAGGTGCCTCTAAGGTGAAGACTTTTCCCTCCGTCAAGCAAACAAACCAAAAAGGCATCACTCCAGAACCTGCTTTGATTTTCCTTGATGAAAAGTGAATAAAAATTTATTTCAAAATGCTCTGAAGCTCAGCATGCAAAACAGTAACATTTCTGTTTTTCTTGGTCCTTCCCAGCTTTGGCCTCCACCTGTTCCCAAAGAACACAGCCTGTGTCTGTGGACTGTGTGTCTGAGGAGAGGGAAACAGGACAGGAGGCAGGAATAATATTCCAGACTGCTTTAATGAAATCTGGATAAATCAATAAAAAATGCAGCGGCAATCAGGGCTGTGGGCTAATGGCTTGTTTGCTTCATTGCATGAGGAGCCAGGATAAAAAAGAACTATTTGTTTTCATTTGAAATTCTATAAAAAGCAACAGACTGAATTATTGTATGTATGTTGGAAGACTGAAGCCCAAGTCATCTGCTGCTGTTTTTGTCTCTAGGCCATGCCTCATTTACTGGGATGAAATTCCTGGGGAAGTTTTTGGTCTGGTCTACAACTCTGCTTCGTAAAAGTGATGCCAGTTTGTGCTGTACAACCAGCACCGTGTTACACTCCAGGTTTGCTTCCTCTCTCCTGTTAGCTGGTTATTAGGGAGTGCAGAGAGCACAGTGACATTTTACAGCCAGGGAAATAAAGAAGACATTTCTTTAGCAGCAAAGCTTCTCCTTTCCCACTCAATTAAAAAAAAAAATCACAAGAAAACACAATCTTGGTAGAAAAATACAATAAGCACTGTGATCAGAAAGACCCTGGAAATGCCTCTAAATATGAGAGGGAACAAGGTTAGTTAAAAAGTCCTGTGGATACTCCTGGTTCGCAGAGCAAAGCCAGCTTTGCTCCTCCTCACGGAGAAAAAGAGATTTTATCTGTAACTCTCACTGCAGCATGATCCCGGCGTGAAAATAAAAAGGGAGGCAGTAGAGAAGTGGAGGGGAATTTGCACCACAGGCTTAGATTGGGGTTATGAGGAAAAGCCAGACCTGTCGTAAACAAGTTGTGTGAAGACACCGGCAAAAGTTGGAAGACAATGCCTGAAGTTCTCCAACTCAGACATGTTTACATTCTTTTACACCTACCACAGAAAACTGACATTCTCTTATACACAAAGGTAACAGGGACAGGATAAAGCTCCGGGCAAGTTTTCCCACTACGCCAATGAAAACTGATTTCTGCACTGAAAAAAAAGAGCAAGAGCTGGCTGAAAGTTATGATTCCAGCACTCTAAACAGCACTCTGGATTTCTACAGGAAAAAATCCCTGGCAGGAAAACAGTGACAAAGACAGGTTCAGCGTCTGTCCCCCTCCCCAGCATACAAAAATCTCAGCCCCGTGCATTACAAACCCCACATTCAGTGCTTCGCATCAGTGGAGAGACCAAATCGTGACAGCTTTTGCTTCATTGCTAAACTGCCTCTATGTTAAAACCCAGGAAAAGGCACAATTTTATAAACATTTTTTTCTTTTCCACACAGTTTCTAAATCCTTAAGCTACCAAAATACAGAAAAAAATTAGGAAAAGCACCTACTCCTTAGCTTCCAGTTCCGCACAGCTCCCGAAGCCCTGCTAAGCATGTATGGATTTTTGACAAATACCTCTTACCTGTAAAAGAGCAATGTTCAGATTCCTTACTAGATGTTATCGTCATGACAAGTCAAACAATCTTTTTTATAGAAGGTTGGGTGGCTTTTCAATAAAGCATCTGTGCATTAAAAAAAAAACCAAACCAGAAAAAAAGCAACACAAGCCAAACCCCTCAGAGAGTCTCCCTTCCCTCGCTGTCAGTCAAAAACAAGTTGAAATAAGCCTGAGTTGGAATTACCTGAATAAAGAAACTGGAGACAGGGAGGGAGGAGAAGGAGGGAGGGAGAAAGAGAGGAAAAAAAAAAAAAAAGAAAAAGAGTCCGAGAGGAGACTCAGTGATGTCAGCAGTGTGTGTTAAGGAAATCTACAGCTGAGCCCAGCAAACTTTATAACTGCACAGCTCTCGACACCCAGTTACGTGGTAAGCAAATACCTGCTTCAGAGGAAACTGATTTACTTCTAAAGAAGTCGGTTAATCTTTGAAGAAACTTCAGCCAGGCTGATCAAAGTCCCTGAAAGGCCTTATTTCCTAAATAAATAAGGTTATGAGTGGTTGTATAATGCCAAGAAAAGGGGAAGAAGGATAAAAAGTCAACATTATTGATTACCCCTTTCCTGCTGGCAAAAGGGAGATTGAGACTCATCTGAAATAACTTCAGGTTGTGGTTGTCACCCACTGAGCTGCAGCAGCTGAAATCCCTGACCACCAAATTTTCCAGTGTATTTATCCACACTTTTTCCCTTTGATGGCTTTTTCTGGGTTTGCCTGGGTGCCTTTCTACTTTTGTTTCCCAGCTGCAGAGGGCACAGGCAGGGATGATTTGAGCAGGGGGAGGTCAGGTACCCGGAACACAAGGTGCGGATGCAAAGCCTGTGCACTGCCATTGGCTCCACGCTGGAATTTGATGGGAATGCAAACAGCAGCAGGGAAAGGGAAGTTGCTGCAGCACTAGCCAGGCTCATGCGGTGCCTTTGGATGTCATTATTCTGAGTCCACATCACTGTAATTCCCGGGAATTCCATATCCCAGCAAGCCACTCCAGCTCAGCATCACCCGCAGGCGCATCCCGCGGTGCCGGGATAACTTCCTCCCCTTTCCCTTGGGACCAGGAGCACATCAGACACTGGGATGGGTGCTTCACCCACCCAACTCTGCCCACCCCAAATGCCCAGGGAACGCAGAGCAAAATCCCTGCTAAACGGGGATCTAAAGGCCATTAACAGATATTAATAATGCCATTAAGAGATATTAATAATGCCACGATATGCGACCAGAGGAAAGCAGGAGCTGGAATTCTGCTGTCAAGTGCAGCATGCAGGCAGTGCCAGGAGGCAGCAGCTGTTTTGCATTTAAAAGGGCAACACTTAGAGGTGATTTTTTTTTTTTCCACTTTGCCAGAGACTAAAGAATTTCACACGACTTGGATCATTCCCCGAATCTGTGAACCTGTTGCACTGGTGTCTCTTTCTCTATATTTACTATGAGGGAGATGGCAACAGCTATAAATATATTTATATTTATATATAAAAATGCCTGTGAAGGTCTTTTTCTGCTTTCAGATGAGCTGTTCTGTTTGTAGAGCTTCGTTGTGGGATGAAGCACCTATACCAGGAATTCTTGTTCACTATCCAATTAAATTATATTTAGCTGGGATTATACATTATTAAAAATCCCCAATTAAACATTTCCCCCTTCTTTCTTCTGGGTAAAATTTGACAAACTGCCCTAATCATAAATGAATAAAGTGCTATTTCCACACATCCTCCAAATCAGGCTTTGTGGCAACGTGGTGACCATGAAATCCACTGCAGTGTGAGGGGTCTTTGGAAGATCATAATATGAGGATATGCTCTGAAAGATGCACAACAGCTCAGTTTTTAATCTTTTTGCTAATGCTCCGTGGGTTCTTATTCCATTCTGGAAAATAGAGCAGCAGAGCAGAGAGTAGAATTTGAGTTGCATGGGCCTTTCCCAGCTTTGTGTGCATGATGTGGAAATGTAAATACTTTTCTTTGCACAGTTTTCCACCTTAAACAAGTGTCACTTCCTTGGGGGTCACCACAAGCTCTGGGGCTGTTCCCACACTGCTGCTGAGGTGGGCCAGAAGGAAAAGTTAATTTGTCATTTCATATCCTCCAAAATGCATAAATTCACTTTTTTTCCCTTCAGATTTACCTCAGTACCAGGGCTTATAAATCTCTTTCCTTGCAGCAACAACAGGTGAGTCCAAAACTATGGGCTAGAGATGTTGAAATACTGATCCAAACTTCTCCAGTCAATAAAGCTGAGCAGGAAACCCCATGGTGATAAGAGGCTTGCTCAGGGCATTTTCAGATTTTATGTTGGCTGTGGATAAATTTCAGTGAGGAAAAGAGACAATAAAACTGGATCTCTGGCAGAAAGTTAGTCCTACTCATCAAATCTGCACCTGCAACTTACCCTTGATCCAAAAATCAGTTATTTTACTGAAAAAGTACTTTGGGCTTCTCATGTGGAGCATGATCCAGCTCAGAAGGATGTGTGCAGTGTGAATGGGGAAAAGCCACAGCTACACTTCAAACTTTATCTCTTTTTCTCTGTTGTTAGGAATCCAAAATTCGGAGTTTAAAATCAGACCCAGGATATAAAGAAATTGGCATTGTTATAAAACCCAGACAGAGAAATGGTTCTTGCACAAAACAAGTTCAGGATGTCCTGAGCAGGCAGAGTTGCCACCAGAGAACTGCTAAACACCTGTTTGTGCTTTTACACAACTAAATCCGTGTGTAAAACTGAGCCTTGTCTTGTAGAACAAGATATTTGTGATATTTATGATATTTGTGCTTTATGTACTCCATGTTTTCTTTA